>NW_019168091.1:0-33812 GCF_002303985.1 Durio zibethinus
TTGTTAATATTATTTAACTAATAAATAGTATATAACTATTTGTTATTGTAATACAAACTATAGTTATTAGTTAAATAATTATACTAATTATAATTTTAATTAAATACATTATATTTTTAGTTATAACAATTAAACAATTGTTTATTTTTAGAATATTAATTATATTCTTAATAAAATATTAAATATTATGTTTAAAATTATAATTAAAATTATTAAATTATTCTGATAGTCTTAACTAATATTATTATAAATTTATTATTAAGTTGTAATATTTTACTAAAAATAATAATAATAACTTATTATTATTTTAAACTAATACTATTAATTGTTTATTATTTAGAATAATTAAACTAATAATTATTTTTTAATTTATACTAATTATTACTAATTAATTATTTATTAATTAATATTATTTGATGATTATTTATATATTAATAATATATAATGAATAATTTAAAGTTATTAGTTTAATTTACTAATTTAATACTATATTATTCTAATCCAATAATTATAATAGAAGGAAATAATAATTCATTAAATTATTAAATGAATTAGTATTATTAAACAAATTTTAATAATAATAATTATTATTATTATCAATTTATTAATAATATTAATATTATAATATTTATTTGATTAGACTAATCTAATTATATATTATATGTTAGTCTAACAAACATAATATTATATTATTTAATATCTTACTATTAATTAGATAATTGTATTTAATATTTTAATATGAAATAATATTATATTATTTAATATTTTAATATTAATAGATAATTGTTCAAATAAGTTTGTTATTTAATTTATTAAATATATAATATTGATATAATTTATTAATTATTTTAATATAAGTTAAGTTTTATAATTGTTTTATAAAACTTATTTAAATTATCAAATAATTTAAATAAGTTTAAAATAATAAACTTATTAAAATTAATAAGTTGAACAAACAACTATTTGAATATTATTCTAATTTAAGTTTAAATAGTTAAGACTATAAGGAATATAATTATTTAAATAATAAGATTTAATAATTTAAACTATTTAAACTTATTCGGTAAACATATTTATTATTTAAATCTCAACTATTTCAAAATATTCAATTTACAAGATAAGGGTCATAATTTATTGACATTCAAAAAATGAAATTTATATTATATTATTAATAATATTTATGATAATTAATAAATAAATTTAATTATTTAATTATATTAGTTACTAACTATTAATTGTTTATATTTAGTTATATAAAATATCATCATATGTTTTTATAATAAATTGATATAATTATTATATTAAATTAAATTAATTATAATATTATTAATATTATTAGTTAATAATTAGATTTATTATATTAATTATAATACAATTTATTATATTAATTATATGGTCTTATTAAATTACTTAATAATAAATTTTAAGTCTGTTGATTAATTTTTAAATTATTTCATTTTTGTTGTTTAATGTATAATTTTAAAATTAAAATTATATTAATAATTAGTATAAATTATATAAATTTTATTATATTTAAAATTAAATATAATTTTTATTAATATTAATAACATATTAATATTTTATACTATATTACTTATTTAATTATATTAAATTAAAATACTAAATATTTTATAAATATTAAATAAATGAATTAACTTAAATTAATTATTTAAACATTAATTAATTATTATTAATATCATGTTCAAATTATTATTTGTATCTATGAGTAAACTAATGTTTAACATAATTCATAATTAATTATAATTAATTAATAATATTAATAAATAAATAATTTATATAAATTATTTGATAATTTACAAATTGTTTAATACAATTTAATTATTAATATAACTAACACAATTAAATAAATAACAAAATAGTATATTAAATTATTACAATTAATTAATTACAAATCTATAATTATTATTTAATATACAATTAAATTATTTATAATAATAATTAATATTATAATATTATTTATTTGTTTTGTCATAAATTATTATTAGTAAATGTTATTCTCCTAATTCAATATATTCAACTATTTAATAAATAATATTATAAATATTTAAAGTAATTGTTAATAGATTAAAATATAAACAATTAAATATTATTAATTAATATTTTAATATTAATTTGCAAATATTAAAATTAAAATTATTTGAAACTGAATTTAATTAATTAATAGAAAATTAATAATCTATTAACATATTTATTAATTTTTAATACAATTAACAATTATTTTTAATTTTTCAAATGTTAACAAATTAGTATTAATTTATTTTGAGTAAGTAATATAATTAACTAATTACTAATATATAACAAATATAAGTTGCTATTTAGACTTAATATAATTATTAAACTTAATTATTATTTAATTTTATAAATATATAATATAATTATTTTAGTTCATACAAGTTATAATAATAATTTAAGCAATATAAATTATTTCAAATTATTATCAATAATAATAAGCTTTATATACTTATAAAAATATATAAATATTTTCAAAACCTAATTATTTTGATATGGTATAATTAATATAATGAATAAATAAATATATTATAAATAATTATTTAAATTAATAGTTAGAGTCATTACTTTTTAATTAAAGCTTTGTACAATAATATACAAATAATTTATCCTATTATATATAATATAATTAATTAACAATAATTTAAAATAATTTAAATAATAGCTTATTATTAAATTTAATAAATTATCATAATAATATTAATTAAATTATTAAACAAATAATTTTATAATTAAATATATTAATATTTAATAAATAATTATAATTGTTTTTATATTAATTTTATAATTAATTTATAATAAGAATTACAAAATTATAATAATTTATATAAATTAAATGTAATAAATTATTTATTAATATTATTAATTAATCATATAAATATATAAATATGCTTATATGAACAAAGTATATTAATATTAATAACTATTAATAGCTATATTACTTAATATCATAAATTAAGTTATATAATTACTAATAATTTATAAGTAAATTATATATTATAACTATATAAAATGTTTTGTTCATATAAATTAAAAATTCTTATTAATATATTTCAAAAAATAATATAAATAGAGATTGTTAATATTATAGTTCTAATTACTTATATACATTATTTGTTTAGTCCTTATATAATTATTTAATTAATAATTTAAGATTATTATTACTCTATAATAATATTATATTAGTTAATTTTAATACTAATTAATATTACTAATTTTATTAGTAGTTTATTATAACCCAAATTCAAAATTATATATTCTGAATCAAAGTGATTTTAGGAATAAAATACATACTAATCTATTAATATTTCGATACCTAAGAGAATTAAAAATAAATTATTTATCAAACCAATCCAAATATTTAAGACTATATGAACAATTATTCATTTTCAAAATTGTTATGGACCTTTTTGTTTGCCTATAAAACGAAAGTGAATTTATTAATATTTCAAAAATAATAAGTAAAAGATTAAAAAATATATTTATTTACTATTAAATAAACATAATAAACTATTTATTAAGTAATTTATTAATAAGAGATTTAAAAGACTAATACTAATCTATTCATATTTAAATAATTATAATAACATAATTAATTAAATAAATACTTAATAATTTTAATTATAAAAACTTAATTATTCAATATTAAATTAGTATAATATTAACTAATTTACTAATTTAAAAATTAATATTAATAAATTAAGCAAATATACAAATTGGCTTTAATTATTATATTAGCAATATTAAAATATAATATTTTAATTTAATAATATTTATTTTATATTTATTACAATATAAATATTTATAAACTATATTATAAATATAGGATAATCTATATTTCCACTCATATAATAGTAATTATATTGTGTTTTTAATCTTTATATTATTTATTAAATTATAATAATATATATCAAGTTTATATTATTTACTAATATAAAATAATATTTGCTAATTATTATTTATATAATTATTAAATTAGTATCTATTATTAATAAATTATTTATATTAAATTCCATTATAATATATTAATTAAAGATAATCATTATTAGTAATTATTAAGATAATTATATATTCATTAGTATTATAAATTATTAAAATAATTATTAACTTTAATTGTTATATTAATAAATTATATATTAAAATAATAATTATAATTAATTATGTTAAATTATTTATTAAATTTAATAAATTATTATTTATTGTTAATTATTAACAATAGCATAATATCAATATTAGTAATATTAATTAACATATTTTAATTATTAGTAATTGTTTACTTTATATCATGAATAACTTATATAATCAAAATTGTTTATATTATTATTAAAATTATTAATTAATATTTTGTTTACAATTAATCTTTTTATTATATAATAATTATTATATTATTAATTTTATTAATTATAATAAAATAATTAATGTTATAATGATTGTTAATATTAACTTTATTAAATTAATATAAAGTTATTTCTTATATCTTTATAAATAAAATGACTAATTATACTTAATATTGTTAAAAAATTAATATTAATTTCTATTTTATTATTATAATTAATTATTTTAATTAATTAATTAATCAATATTAATTAAATATTAAATGTTAATTAATATAAATAAAATGACTCTTTTATTATATTTAACAAATAGAAATAATTAATTAAATATTTTTAATTTAATAGATATTGGTATATTTTAAATTTAAATATATCAAAATTAGTAATTTATTAATAGATAATTCAATATTTAAGTTTAAATATAAATATAAATTTAATTCTTTAAATTATTTAATTTATCTTAAATAATATTTAATTTAAGATAGAATAGATTAAATTATAAATATTAAATATTTAAACAAAAGGTAATAAATTAGTATTATTATTAATAATAAATTATTAACTAGTAAAATTTAATTTATGTATAATTATACTAAATTATATATTAAATAATAATTTAATATTTATTGAAATCCTTATTAATAAATTAGAATAATAGTTATTTTCTTAGTTATATAATAATTAATATAAATAATTGCTTATGGAAAATCAATAATTCAAATAAGCCTATATAAATAATTTAATATTATTAAATAAATAATATTCTAAATAATATAAATAAATTAATATAATCATAATAAAATTAATTATGAATATTTTAATTTATTATTTAGTAAATCTATTTACCAAACAAGGTTCAAATCGTTATGACTATTTCAACAATTATTTATTTAAAATTATTATGACCAATTGTTTAGTCATAAAACAGCTATTTTAGTTCATAAAAACTTATCCAAAATAAAATAATACTATATTAATATTTCAAAAATTAATAAACAAGAGATTTAAAAGCTAAATAAGTTTTTTGAATCAAATTTAAATAATCATGGCCATTTAAACAACAATCTATTTTAAATCATTAATACCTTTTTTTTCGTCATAAGACAATTGTTTTTCAACAAATAAGATTTTTTAAATAAAATAATACTAGTTTATTAATATTTCAAGAATTAATAAGAGATTTAAAAAAGAAATTTATTTTTTGATCCAGTTTAAATAGTTATGATTATTTATAGTTTTTAAATAAATATAATACAATTATAGATTTATATAGTTTATAAATTATTAAAAATTATTATTAACAATTATATAAATAACCTTTAATATTATAATTTGGTTATAATAAGCTTATAACTAAAATAGATAATTTATAATCTTATATTAATTATATAAATTATAAAAAGTTTATTATAATTAATAAATAATTAAATAGTTTTAATAACGATTATTGTATTAAACTTATATTAGTATTTTGAATAATTTTTAATAAGTTCAATAGTTTATTTTGAATAAATAATATAAATTTATAATATTCCAAAAATTAATAAGTAAATTTTAGAAAATAAAGCTATTTTGTTAAATTAATTTAAAATGATAATTTTAAATTAATTAATAAATTATTATAATAATTTTAATAATTATAATATTTTTATTAAAATTATTATTCTTATTGTAATATAGTATTATATATAGTAATAATTAATTGTTCTAATTAATATTTAAATTAATTAAATTATTAAAACTAATCATTATTATTTAATAGATTATGATTTTATTAAGAAAATTATTTGTTCAATATGCTTATTTATTAAACCCAATTATTGGATAATAATTATATATTTTATTAATTAAAACCATAATTTATTACATAATTATATTATGATTAAGTTTGTTTGATAATAAAATAAAGATATTAATATGAATTATTGATTTTAATTTAATATAACTAATAAATAAATAATTATATTTATTAATTTTCAAAATTTTTAACAAATATTTTAATAATTATTATTAAATATATTTTTACTAGTTATATTTAATACTGTAATATATATTAATTTTAAATATTGAAATCTAATTTATTTATATAATTAAATAATTGTTATAATTAAATATAATCTAATTTAATTATAATATATAATATAAATATTTAAATTTTAAATATTAAAACTATATATATTATTTTAATATATTAATTTGTTTAAATTAAAATAAATATTAAAATTATTTTAAGTAATAATATTGGCAATAGCTTAATAATTAATACAAATAAATCTAATTATTAATCTAATTATTAATAAAGTATTAATTAGTTTATTATATAAACTATTGTTATAAGTATAATAAATATTGCATGAATATAATAAATTATTGTTTATTATAAATTAAATATTAATTTAAGTTTCCATTCTCATAAAATCATTAACCTTAATTTCCAATCATTGGAAAGGAATGTTACTTCAACTCCTACAAGTGAGACAATTCTTCCGAGTGTTACTCGTAAAAGCATCATTGACATTGCAGGTGGTCTTGCTGAATAAGTTTTAGCTTCCCACAAGCTATCCACCTCTCTTCCTCAACTTTTTGCATGAACATAATTTAATTAAAACTTTTACAAAACCTATAGCTCTTCTAAATATCTGCTGAAAATAATAAGAAAAAAGATTCTCTAAATTGAATCAGGTTAAGAGAATTATATTATTAAATATAGTATATAATTATTATAATTATAATTAATATATAATTTATTAATATTAATATTAATTATTAACATTAAATAATTATATTATAATTAAGTTATGTTATTGTGTTAAATAACAATATATGCTCAAGTTATTATATATTTGTTCAATTATTTATAATTAATATTTGAATATTAAATTGATATTATCTAATAATAATAAGTATAATATTTTAGTTAATTATTAACTATATTGCTTATTATATTGTATTATATAATGAATATTTTCATTATATATTTCATTTGTATTAATAAAAAAATGATTTAATTAAATCAAATATTTAAATAATATCGTAATTATCTATTATATTTAAAATTTTTAATTGTTCAGATTTAAAAAATATAAATATTAATAATAAATTAAATATTTAAAATTTTTAACTATTCAGATTTAACAGTTATCTATTTTAATTCAAATAGTCTATAATAAGAAAATCTATACAATTGTTTTATGATAAAACAAAAAGTCGTAACAAGTTAAAATAAATAAATGCTCAAACAGTCATAACAATTTGACTATTATTTATAAATATATTATAAATATATTAACTAACAAAATAGATAATTAATTAATTTAATATTCATATTGTATATTATTTTAATTAATATTATACAGATTCAAAAAAAATTAATCTAATTTATAATAGTCATTTTTTAATTAAATTTTTAATCTTATTAAAAATTATTAGTTAATTTATTTAATAAATTATTGCTATAAATTATAATTATTGGATTAGAAGTAAGTCTAATAGTAATAATGAAATAATGAATACAATTATTATTTATAATTATAAAATAATTAAATAATTAATAATAATAATAAATAATAATAATTAATTATTAATAATACTATAGTATAATTGTATAATTGTATTATAAATATAAGAAATTATATTTAGTAATATTAATAATGAATTGATTATTAATAACAATTTTTAAAGATTATAATATTCATAATTTATTACTAATAGTTATATATTATTAATAATATTAATAATTATTTAATGAATTATATTATATGAATAATACTATTTTATTCATAATTAAATATAATATATATTTATTAACTTATTTAATTAAATAATCATTATATATATAAAGATATTTGATTTATTATAAAATAGTATATAAATATTAGGTTTATAATTAATTATTTGATTATTTATTATTAAAATTTATATAATTCAAATAATTAAATAATAAACATATAATATGTTTTATAGTTTGATTTTGATACTATATAAATTTATTATATTTTAAATATACAAAAAATAACTTAACAAAGACTAATTATCTATTATATATAATTTAACACATTAATTAATTATTAAAATTATAAATTATAAAAAATTATAACAAAAATAATTTATATAAATAATAACTTTAATTGATTATAATAATATGAAATTATTTAATTTATATTAAATTTATAAATATTTTAATATGTTTAATTAATTATTTTTTATAATTTTTTATAATGTTATTAAGTAATTATTTTATAATCTCTTATATTTAATATTATTATAGTATTATATAATATCATTAAGTTATATATAAATAATTAAGTTTCAAATCAATACATGACTTAATTAATAATATTATAATTTATTTATATATATAAATACTATTAGTTTATTAATTAATTTAAAGCTTATAATATTTTAAAAGCATACTGAAATAATTATTCATTATATATATGTGTAATAATTATTTTTAATTTCTAATTATACTAATTGATTATAAAGTTATATATTTATAATCAAACATATAAGTTAATTAATATATTTAATAATATTTAATTAATTTATTAAATTTGTAATATATAAACAATTATGATTTGTCATTATTATTTTTGAATGTTTTAACGGATAATAGTATTATAATTATAATTATAATTTTGATATATATACTTAATAAATAAATTATTAAATTAACTAATAAGTTTATTAAATAATCATTAAAATAATATTTAATTAATAATAATTAATATTATATATTAATTACAATTAATTAATTATAAATAATACTAATCTAATAATATTCTGAAAATTAATAACTAAGTAAGTTTATTATTTAAATAGTATATCTTAATAATAACTATTTGAATATTATTCTAATTTTAAATTAACAATTATTATGAATTAAATTAATAAATAAAAATTTAATAAGATTAATAAATAATTATATTTATTTTCATTATAATATAATTAATTGTTGCTTTTTTTAATAATAAATATAATAAAATAATACTATTTAATAATATTATTGAATTATTTTATAATAACATAATACTGATTTTATTAGTTAATATAATAAAATTATTTTAATTGATTTTATCGAAGTAAATAGATTAGTTATTTAAATTAGTATATTAATTTTTAATTTAATAATTAATTATTAATTACTATAATAAATTATAATCAAGTTAATATTAAATTAATATATCATAATATTTATAATAATAATTATTTATTTATTCTAATAAATTTAATAGAAATTATTGTAAATAATAATTATAAATAGATCTAATAATATAATATTTAAATGAATAATTTTAGTATCAATAATTTATAATATATTAATAACTTAATTATTTTAGTATATAATATTAAATTGAAATAATTATTATTTAAATAATATAAGTTAATAAGAGATTATATAAATAATTACTTAACAACATTATAAATAGTTTATAATATATATTTTTAGTAAATACTAATAAATTATTAATTAAAATATCAATATTAGTTTTTATTTTCAAATAAATTTTTACTAAATTAATAAAAAATATTATTAATTAAAAAATTAAAAAATTATATATTATTTATAATTATATAATATATACTTATAATATATATAAATTATCAAATAAATTATTAATTACTATTATTATTACTTTATACTTGATATTATACTATAAATTACTAAGTTTGACTATAATTGTTTATATATAAAAATAAACAATTATAATTAAATTATATATTTTTAAAATCCCCTTTCTATTTATATAACTAGTTATTCTTAAATAACAATATAAATTATTATATAAATTATTTATATATAAAATAATTATATTATTATAATATATAAAATAAATTTATTTAATATAAAATTATTTTTTATTTATAACATTAAAATTTCTTATTATTATTATGCTATTAATTAATTAAAATTTTATTTAATTATTTTATTAAGAAAAATGAATAAGTACGTGATTTAAAAAGTGAATCTGTTTATCGAATCAGTTCAAATAGTTATGGCCATTTCAACAATTATCTATTTCAAATTGTTATTACCTTTTGTTTGGTCATACAACAATTTTTTTTATCATACAAGCTTATTCGAAATAAAATAATACTAATTTATTAATCTTTCAAAAATTAATAAGAGATTTAAAAAATAAATATGTTTACCAAACTAGTTTATTTAATTGTTGATATATAAGTTTATTAATATAATTAATTATTAATTATGATAAATAATTAAATACTAAATTATAATAAAATGTTGAATACATATAATTTATATTATTAATTAATTTGTATACAATTATAAATATTATTACAATATAATATTATTGTAAATTAACTATAAATATAATAACTATTATGTAATTATACATAGCACTTAAATTTTATAATAGTATAATTTATTATACTATTATAATATTTAACTTTCAAATAATATGCATGATTATTAAAAGGATAACATTATGTTATTTAATTAATATAATATATATTAATATACATAACAATTAATAATTTAACTTATTATAAATTATATTAATATAATTATTATATATTTTATTATTGTTTATTTTAATTAGGATTTTTATGAATTTTATTATAAAATATAATATATTTTAATATTACTTAATTATATATAATCTAAATAATATTTATATAATATCAATATATTATTAATAATTAATATTATATATAAATAATTATAATATATTTAGATAAACAACAATATATTATATTTAAGCATGATAATTTATCTTATAAAAATTAAGATGACTATTTTATCTCATTTAAAGTTATATAAATTATATAGTAAATTAATTATATTACTAATTAATTTAACAAATATTATAATAAAATTAATCAATTATTAATTAACTATATAATTAATATATATTATTATAATATAATCATAAATAACAAATTTCTATTTTATAATATTTATAAAATTATAATAATAAATTAGATTAAATAATTAGATTTATTTAAATATATTAAAATGTATAATATACTAATTCATATATTTATGACTATTTAATGTTATAATTAAATATATATTATATTAATTAAATAAAATATTATTACTATTTTTATTAATAATATTTAATACTATAATTATATAAAATATTTGAATAAATTCATATAAAAATAAAATTTATAATTATTATTTGTAATTGTAATTTTACTATATTAATTAATTAATAAGTTCCGATCAATATTAACAATTGCAATAATTGTAATATTAAATATTTTATTATAAATATATAATCATAAATAGATTATAATAAATTTTACATTATTAAGAATAAGCTCGTATGGATAGAAACAATTGTTTATGACAAAACAAAAAAGTCATAAAATTTGAAATAAAATAAATTTCAGATAGTCATAATGTTTTGAATTTGTTCGATAAACTTATTAATTTTTTAAATCTTTAATTGATTAATTGTTCTTAAATTACTAATTTGTATAATTTTAATTCGAAGTAAGCTATAATATTGAACAATAAAATCATTAATTGACAACACAAAGGTTTAGTAATTCCAAATCAATAATTGTCCAAACGGCTATAATTATTTAAACTTGTTCGGTAATAAATACTAATTTATAATTAAACTAAAGTTTAATTAGATAAACTTAAAAAAATTATTTTGAATATTATAATTATTATAATATTGTAGTATATTATTTTAACTATTTATTCAAATATATATAAATATATATTTATTGATTTGAATAATTACTTGAAAAAAATTAAACAATATAATATTTTTATTATAATTTTATTATGATACTTGGATTAATATATATATATATTAAACTAATTATTATAATTATAATAGAAAATTAATATATGTTAAATATGTTAAAATATAACATTTAATTATTATTATAACATTATTACAATTAATAGAAAATTTTATAATTATTTAATAATTATTAGTTTAAATAGAAAACTATAATAATATTAGGGTATATTTTATAATTTTAATATTTGGATAGAAAATATAATAATACATTTACTTATTAATTAATATAATTTATTCTATTATATAAGCTTATACACTAATAATATATTGTTTATTATTATCTTTTCTACTTAAAATAAAAAGAATAGTTTGAATAATATTAAAAACAATTGTATAAATAATATATTGTATATATTTAAATACAATAATATCAAACAGTATAACCAATATACTTAAGAGTTAATCTTAAATAATATATTTAAAGTAATATTAATTATTAATTGTTTAATTAATATATTTAAAGTATAAATCAAATAACAAAACTATAAATTATTTATTTATTTAAATTATAATTAAAATGTATATACTTGTTATATAATAATATTAATTATTATAAATATTATAATAATATTATTATTATTATTATTATAAGACTATTTAAACAATTATCTATTCATAATTATATCAAATTTATCTTGTTTACTATTAACGATTATAATATACAAAAAAATTATTATTAATATTATATGTTAATATTATCATAAGTCATTTGACAATTAGAAAATGATATTTTATCACGTTACAAATTAATTTATAAATTACTAAACTATATTAATTATATATTATGAATTTATTATAAAACAAGCTATGTTTTAAAGTTTATTTTTTTATTTATATTTTTGTTAATTCAATTTAATATTAATTAATTAATATTTAATTAATAAAAAATAATATTAATTGTCATATTATTTATTAAAAGTAGTATTATTAAAAAAACTTATTTTAATTATAAGCATTATTATTTTAAATAATATAAAATATTAATGAATTAATAATAATTAATTGTTATATGTTAAAATTTATTATTAATAAAGGTTATTATAATAATATAATTTTTAAATAATTATTATATCTATTTATTTATATAATATAATAATTAATAATATTAATTAATATAATAGTAATTAATATAATAATTCCAATAGTAAAAAGAAATAGTTAATATTCCAAATAATTATAATAATTATTTAATTATTATTATAATATTAATATAATAATATATAATCATTAATAATATCATAAAATTATAAATATAAAATAATGATAAATTATTAAACTAATTTGAATCTTTAATTAATCATTAATTGTTTATTAAGTAATTATTATACTGAACTAAACATTAATATAGTATAATTTATATTATTAACTAATATTTTGAATATTTAATTATTAATTTAAAGTATATTAAATTTTAATATTTTCATTTTTAATAATATTTAATTTTTACTTAGTTATAATTATTAATATAAAGAATATATTTAAACTAATAATAAATAAAGGACCTAAATATGATCATATTTAAAATATGAATTAGTTAATTATTTGAAATAATTAAATTAATTATATTCCAAAATTTAATAAGTGAAAATTTAAAAATAAATTGTTTTTTGAACATGTTGAATAAGTTCTGACTATTTGAAAAAATTATTTATTTTAAATAGTTATGACCTTTTTTTTGTGATAAACCAATTGTTTTCTGTCCATACAAGCTTATACCGAATAAAATAATTAAATTTATTAATATTCCAAAATTTAATAAGTAAAAATTTTAAAAATAAATTTGTTTTTTGAACATGTTTAAATAGATTTGACTATTTGAACAATTATCTATTTCAAATAGTTATGACCTTTTGTTTGTGATGAATCAATTGTTTCTGTCTGTATAAGCTTATTCAAAATAAAATAATACTAAATTTAATAATATTCCAACAATTAATAAGTAAAAGATTTAAAAAATAAATCTATTTACTGAGTAAGCTTAAATAGTTATAACTGTTTGAACAATTTTTTATTTCTAATAGTTATAATTTTGTTTTGTCATAAAATAATTGTTCCTATTCATACAAGTTTATTCAAAATAAAATAATATTACTTTATTAATATTTTGCAAATTAATAGGTAGGAGATTTAAAAAATAAATATGTTTACTGAACAAGTTCAAATAGTCATGTTAAATTAATATTATAATTTAATTTAAATAATAATTTAAATAAGCTATAATAAATAACTATTTAATTGTATAAATTAAATTTTGTTACAATTAAAAGTCATAACTATTGTTTTATAATTATTAACAATAATTAAATATTATATTTGTTAATTAATAGTTTGTTATCTTATATATGCATAACAATTAATTATAAATTAATATAAAATAATTTATATCAAGTATAAAATAATAATAAATAATAGTTTATTATTAAATTATACTATTTATACAATTTATATAATTATCGATTGTATTAGATAATATTATAATAGTAATTATAAATAATTTATAATAAATATTACAATTGATATTGTTATTATATAATTAAGTATTTAATAATACTTATTAAAACAAATAAGTTAATTATAATTATAATAATTATAATATAATATTATAATTATATATTATTTATAATTAACTTATTTGTTATATTTAGTAATAATTTATATGAAATAATTAGCTAATTTATTAAAATAATAATAAATTATGACAATTTATCTGTATATATATTTATATAATTATGTGTAAATCAAAGTTCTAATTAATTATTCCTAATTATTCATGATTTAAATAAAATAAAATAAATTAATATAATCTAATTAAATATTTATTAAAATCCTTATTAAATATATAATTCAATAAATTTAATTTATTAAATTATTAATATATAGATTATAACTAAGAATATTTAAACAAAAGGTAATAAATTAGTATTATTAGTAATAATAAATTATTAATAATTGCAACAATTATCACTATTTAAATTTTTTATTATTTAATTAAGAATGTAATAAATAATGTTATATATATAGATATAATAATAAGCTATTATTTGAAATAGATAATAGACAATTATTTATTTGAATAATTATACCTAATATTGATATTATTATTTGTAATCTGTATATTAATTAGTTATAATATTATTTTATTATAATATAGATAATATATTTTCAAAAATTATTTACTACAAATAATAAATTTTATTATTAATTTAGTAGTAATAATGTATAATAATAAATTTAATTTTTTAGTTATAATTAAATAGTTTTAAAGATAATAAAAATATAAATATTCTATATTAATATATCATAATATAGAGCATTTGTTTATAATATAAATTTAATTTGTTTAATTATATAAATATTTGTTAATTAATAAATTGTTGTTATTGTTTTAATTAAATTGTTAATTTGAATATAAAAACTTATTATATAATTATAACACAAATTAACTAATATATATATTAATTATTTTCTGAAATTTTGATTAATTATAGAATTAATTATAACTTTATTAATAAATATTACAATAGTATTAATTATTATATTAATTAACTTATTTGTTAACTATTATTCAAATAGTTATACTTATAGTTGAACATATTTATTTTTTAATATTTTAAACTAATTAATATTATAATATTTATAATAGAATATAACATTTAAAATTATATTCTTTTATAATTTATTATTATATTATAATTAACTATATATATATAAATTAGCAATTAAATATTAACAATTGTTTTATGATAGAACAAAAGGTTGTTACAATTTGAAATAGAAAATTTGTTAGAATAGTCATATCTATTTGAACTAGTTCAATAAATTGATGATTTTTAAATGTCTTATTAATTCTTAAAATATTAATAAATTGGCATTATTTTATTTCAAATAAGCTTGTATGTTGAAAAGCAATTGTTTTATGACAAAACAAAAAGTAATAACAATTTGAAATAGATAGTTGTTTAAATGGCTATGATTATTTGAACTTATTGGTTAAAACTAATTTATTCTTTTAAATTAGTTACTTATTAATTTTTGAAATATTACTAAAGTAGTATTATTTTATTTTTGGATAAACTTTTATGAACTAAAACAATTTTTTTATGACAAAACAAATGGGTCATAATTATTTTAAATAAATAATTGTTCAAATAGCCGTAATTATTTCAAAAACTTGTTCGGTAAACAAATTTATTATTTTTAAATCTCATGATTATTAATTTTTTGAAAATTAATAAATTAGTATTATTTTCTTTCAAATAAGCTTGTATTAAACTGAAAGCAATTATTACACGACTAAAGAAAAGGTCATAATGATTTGAAATTGATAATTATTCTAATAGTCTTAACTATTTAAACTAGTTTGGTAAACGCATTTATTTTTTGAATCTCTTATTAATTTTTGAAATATTATTAAATTAGTAATATTTTTATCTAAATAAGCTTGTATGATCAGAAATAATTATTTTATGAGAAACAAAGATCAAAACAATTTGAGATTGATATTTATTCAAATAGCCATAATTATTTGAACTGATTTAGAAAACAATTTTAGTTTTTAAAAATCTTGCTTATTAATTTTCAAAATATTAATAAAGTAGTATTATTTTATTTCAGATAAGTTTTTATAAACTAAAACAATTATTTTATGACAAAACAAAAGGTCATAACGAATTTAAATAGATAATTGTTCAAATAATCAAATCTATTTTAATTTATTTGATAAATAGATTTATTTTTTTAAATCTAATGCTTATTAATTTTTTGAATGTTAATAAATTAGCATTAATTTATTCTAAATAAGCTTGTATGAATTGAAATAATTGTTTTGTGACTAAACAAAAGGTCAAAATGATATGAAATAGATAATTATCCTAATAGTCTTAACTATTTAAACTAGTTTGGCAAACACATTTATTTTTTAAATCTCTTACTAATTTTTAGAATATTATTAAATTAGTATTACTTTAATATGAATAAGCTTATATGAAAAGAAACAATTCTTTTATGACAAAATAAAGATCGTAACAATTTGATATAAATAATTGTTCTAATAGTTATGACTATTTAAAATAATTTAAAACAATACTAATTATTTAATTAATTATTATTAATATCATGTTCAAATTATTATTTGTATAATTTTATTATCTATTGAATATTAGATAATAAACAAATAACTGATATAAACTGATATAAAATTAATATGAAAGAGATTTAAAAACTATTTAAATTAATATTTAAATATAAATATATTAATATTTATTATTATTAATGGTTTTATATTATTTAAATAGTATTATCTATTTAATAGTTAACTTATTTACGAATAAATAAAATGATTATAGTTTATATTTATGTATTAAATTTTAATAGTATTATATTTTTAATAACTATTATTATATTATATATTAATTATTACTATTAATAATATCTGAATTTAATATTATATTAATTAATTCTATATTAATAATTTGATATATAATAATATAATTATATATTAGTTATAAAACTTTATAACCAATATTATATAATAATGATAATTTATTCTAAGTATTATATAATTATAATTTATATAATGTTATTATATTATTTAAAATATATTTATAATTTATTTATTTATAATATATAATTATATATATAGATTATATATATTATAGTAAATAAGATGGTTAGTTTTGTTTACTAAGTGATTGATTAATTACTAAATTATATATATATAATTATATAATTATTAATAATATATTTAATTTATAATATAAAGAATTTATATGTAATAAATTAATAATTAAATAAAGATAATAATAATTTATTGAAATAATAATTCATGATTAATAAATTATTTATTTTAAATATTATTGTATTTATTTTTAATAATCAATTTAAATATATTAATGATAATTAATGTAAATCAAGCTATTTCTATTAATTTATTTTGGATGATGTAAGTAAGTCAAAACCTTTGCAATTATTTAAATTAAAAATAAATAATTAAGGAAATAGATAATCATTAATTAATTAAATATAAACTAATTAATTATATTATTATCTTAATTATTAATAAGTATTAATTAGTATTTAATTGTAATTATTTAAATTTATTATATAGTATTTTATAATATATTGTTAGGATAATTTTAATTATTATCATAATACTAATTTTAATCTATTATATTTATTTAATATTATAATTAATATTTTATCTTTATTAAATAATAATTTATCATTTAAATAACTAATATTTAAATGTTCAAATAGTCATAATTATTTAAACTTGATCGATAAATATTATTTTTTAATATTTGTTTAATTTGTATGATAATTCAAATAATTGCATATTATAAGAAAGAGATTTATTTGTATTAATTATAATCCTTATTAATTATAATTAATTATTAATATTTATTATAATGTAAATAGAAAATTAATATATGTTAAATTTTAAATTAGATTATTAAATATATTAATAATATGATAATTAATATTAATATCAATTTATATATTATATACTTATAAATAATAAATTATTATTATAAATTATTTTTACTTAGTTAAATAATTTAAATATTATTTAAATATATTAAATAAATTAAAATGAAAAAATGTAGACAATTATTAATATGATATTATTATTTAATATTATTAATATAATATATTATGATTTATTAATAATATATATATATTATTATATATTAAAAAATATAGATATAATAATAATAATTATTAATTTTATTATATAAATTAAATTGGTTCGACAATTAAATTTAAATTATAAAATAAATTTATTAATAATTATTTAATAAATCACATATTTATATGATAATTAATATTAATAATCAATTTATATATTAATATACTTATAAATAATAAATTATTATTTAGTAAATGTTAGAATTATTAAATATATAAATTGATTAAGTTATTCATAACTATACTAAATATAAATATTTAATTAATTAAATCATTATTAATTAATGATTATATTAATTTAAAATGAATATTAATTAAAATGAACAATTTTGTATTATAAAATATTTAAAATTTATATTAAATATTTATTAATAATAAATAAATAAATTATAATAATTAAGTTGATTTATTATCCAAATTATTAAAAATATTAAATAATATATATAATAATTTCAATTATAAATAATCATATTATAAATTATATTTTAATAATCAAGTTATTAATTATATATATAATTATCAAGTTATTATACTATTATATATAAAATAATTTATATATAGTTATTTGCTAATTATAATAAATTATAATATTTATGATAAATATTATATTAAATAATTTAATTAATATAATTATTAAATATATTATAATTATTATAAATTATAATAATTTACATTTACTTTTATAAGAATAAATGGTATTCAACTAGTACCATTTATATTGACTATAATATAATTAATATATATTACTAATTATTATCTTGATTATTAGGTAAGTTTATTATAATTATTAAAAGCTAATTCAAGTAAGATAAATTTAATCTAATAATATTTATAAGTTATAATTTAAATAATATACTTATTAATATAAGTTTTAATATTAATTTTTAAATTTATTGAATATATTTTTGAAAATGTTCATATTTGTTTGTTAACTTGTATTAAAACAATTGGCCTAATAAATAAAAATATTAATTAATTTTTTAATTAATAATAAGTTAAATTTTTACTCAATTATTAATCTTCTTAATTATTTAAATCTCTTATTTAATATAATTTATAATAATAATTTTAATTTGTTAATTTATTATAAATATAATAATTTTATAAGTATTATATTCAAAATTCTCTAATAATATTTATATTATTTGTATAACTTATTAGTATAGTAATTATATGTTAAATTGTATTAATAATTGTTATTAATTGATATAATTATAATAATAGTTATTAATTAAATACTTATTATTATGTAATAACTACATATCATATAAATCATATTTATTAACATAGTTTTAAGGATTAATACTTTATTAATTACAACTTTATAACTATATTATTATAATATTAATATTATATTAATATCAATTATTAAATAAATATGGTTTTGTAATATTAATCATAGTTTTAAGGATTAATACTTTATTAATTACAACTTTATAACTATATTAATAATATTGATATTATATTGATATCAATTATTAAATAAATATGGTTTTGTAATATTAATTAATAATAAAACTATTAATTATTTTATCAAATAAAATTTATATTATTTATAGTAAGAACAAATATATAACTTATATAGAATATAAGTTAATATAATTTAAATAAGATTAATATTAATAAGGATTATAATGAATTCATTGATGATTTAATTAATAATTTTACAAATTTAATAATTATATTTATATAATTAATATTATAATATGAATAACTATTTTAGATATTAAATAGTCATAACTAATAAATAGTCAAATAATCATTCAATAAATAATTGAATTGTTAATTAAAAATTAATATATTATTATTAATAATTTTATATATTAAATAATTAATCTAAATTAATACAATAATAACTATATTGAATTAGTTAATAAATTTCAATTAATTAATTTATTATTAATAATATAATAATTGGATTATATTATATTATAATATTAATTGTAATTACATTATAATATAATATTATAATATTATATACTATTATTAAATCTCTTGCTCATTAATTTTTTTATTGTTATTTTTTGTTATATATATTAATTATATTAGTTAATTAAATTAAGATAAATAAATATAATATTTTAATATAACTATTTTATGTTATAACTAAATATATTAGTAATAAATATTAATTACTATAGTATAATATTATTAATTTATTATTACTATTAAATAAGTTAATTAATAATTTTATGATAGAACTGGTTAATATTATTTAATTTATTTATATAATTAAATTATATAATTTAAATTTAGTTTAATTAATTTCAATATACTAAAATTTAATATAATTAATAATTTTAGACAAGCATATTGAACTCAATCAATTAATTATTCAAATACTAATTCTTATAAAATAATGCTTTTTATAATTATTAATATTATAATTAATAAACTTTATTAAATATATAACCATAATTTAACTATTTGAACATTTAATTAGTAAATATAATTAATTATTTAATAATTATTCAATAAATTATTATATTAAATTATATATTTATAATTATTAATTTAATAATAATATTTTTAATTATTTAATATTACATATTAATGATTATAATTATTAAAAAGTAGATACTATACTTTTGAATTAATATTAATAATATTTATTGTTAATTTACAATAACATTATATTGTATTAATGTTAATACATATTTAACATAATTACATTAATTATTATATATTTAAATATATATTTTAATTGAAATGTAATATGTTATTACATTTAAAATAATTAAATAATTGGAGTTGTTATTATATAATTATTAACCAGAATAATAATTGTAAATTGTATTAATAACTTAATTTGTATAATATATTAAATAAATATATAATTTATTATAAATTAAAATATTTATATTAATTTATATTAATATAAATAATTAATTTAATTAATTTAATTTAATTAATATATTATCAATTAAATATCATAATTAAAGAATTAAGATAATTAATTAATAGCATAATAATAATAAGAAAATTTCATTATTAAATATTTAATAGAATATTTAATTTAATTAATTATATTTTATAATTAAATAATACTTTAAGTAAATTAATTATAATTAAAGGTTATTAATAATTATATAATATTTGATTTATAGTATAATATAATAAAATATAATTTAATAGTTTAATATAAATTATAAGCTTTAACAATTATAGTATGATAATAATTAATTATTATTAATTAATATTTTATAATTAATTTATAATTTATATTATAAATTATTAAATATAATATAATATATTATGATTTATTAATAATATAATATTAATATTATTATATTATTTTAAACTAGTATATGAATTATACTGTAACTTATAATAATATAATTTTTATAAATACTATTAAACTCCAACTTCTTAATTTTTGAAATATTAATAAAATGATTTATTTTATTTTGGAAAAACTTTTATGTATTGAAACAATTGTTTTATGATAAAATAAAAAGGTTATAACGATTTTAAATAGATAATTATTCAAATAGTCATAACTATTTGAACTTATTAGGTAAATAGATTTTTTTAAAATTTCTTATTAATTTTCTAAATTTTAATAAATTAGTATTACTATATTTCGAATAAGCATGTATGAACTGAAACAATTTTTTTTGACTTAACAAAATATCAGAATAATTTGGAATACATAATTATTTTTCAATTGCCATCACCACCATGCCCACTACCAACAATTTTATTGCTTTCTTTCAATCTCAACCTTAAAAAACTAACTTCTCGTCTCAAATTCTAGCTCTTCTGCAATAACCATTGGGAAGAGAGCAATTTAATATGATTATTAAATTATTAATAATGATTCAAATATGAATAAATTTCATATATTTAATAATCTTGTTAAATAATTTTAACTTGTTAATAATATTCAGTATAATTATTAATTTATAAAGATATTAATTATTCTTTATATATTAAATTTTAATTTATATTAATTAAATAAAATTATATACTATTTGAATAAATTAATTATTCAAAATAAATTAATTTGAACAATTATCATAATTTATTAATAAATTTATTAAGACTACAAAATTAATAAATAAAAATTCTAAAAAATAAATATAATGAGAAATTATATTTATTATAAATAAATTTATATTTATTAATAATTTAATTAAATTATTAATTATATAATAAGTAAATTAATTAAAAAATATATCTAATTTTTAATTCACTTAAAATATTGCTTATCCGTAATAATAATTATTAATTAGATTATAAATTAATTAATTAAAACTAATATTTGTGTT
This sequence comes from Durio zibethinus, assembly GCF_002303985.1. The sequence goes on from NW_019168091.1 coordinate 23,116, forward strand.
AATTACTTATTATTAATTTAAATTCTTATTATATATTTATATTAATTACTTATTTTAATTTTTAATAACAATTTAATCAAACTATAATATATTTAATAATATATTAATATTTATACTTATAGTATATATAATTTATAAATTATTCATTAAGTTATAAATAATTATTATAAATAAAATATTATGAATTTATTAAGTTAATTAATAATTTAGTATTAATATAATATAATATTCTTAATATATAATATTAATGTGTAACAATTTATTAAATATTTATGGATAAATATTTTAAAATTATTTATTTTAATTATAACTTATTATTTAGTATTTATAAAAATTCATATTTTAGAATAAAAATTAACTTACGAATGCCGTGACAATCTTTGATTAAAGATTCAATTCAAAATCAAGTTAAATTTCATGCTTCTTGTACAAATTAATTATAACAAAATCTAATTAGTCGAACTTAAGTTGCTTGATTATCTTTTGAACTGAACTCATAAAAATCAAACTACTTCTCGAAAATGGAGTTGAACTATTCAATCCAACATCTAATGACAAGTACATAACTTTTAGTTACACAGATATCGATAAAAATATTAAAGCATTAAATAAGTTAATTAATTTTCAAGTAATTAATTAGATTAATGTTATTTTATTCGATATTTATATTAATTGTAGTTTAATTATTTCAAATAATATAATTGATAAGAACAATTATCAATATTATTTAATATTAATACTAATTTAATATTGATATTAATATGAAGCTTTTTATTAATTGATAACGATTTGAACAATTAAATATTTTAATAATTATTATAAATCCTTACAATTAACAAGGATTATTATATTAAATTATTATATTGAATTATTAAAAGTATGAACTTTTATTATGATAAATAAAATAAATCAATAAATTATTAATTAATAATTCATATTAAAATCTAAGGGGTTATGATTTTATAAAATATTAATTAGATTATATTATTTATAAAAAAAATATTTAAACAATTAAATTTAATATATAATTATCTAAATTATTGATTTTATTTAAATATTTTAATTATTCATTAAAATATTTATAATATTTAAATAATAATAATATTTAATAAATTATTTAGTAACTAAATTATTATATATAGAATTAATTGTCTATATCAAACTGGTTAGTTTGTTCATACAAGCTTATTCGAAAAAAAAAATACCTAATCTAATAATCTTATGAAAATTAAATAATTAAAGATTTGAAAAAAATAAATATATTTGTTGATTAGTTCAAAATAGTTTAAGGCTATTTGAATAATTATCTATTTCATATCGTTTATATTCCTTTTATTTTGTTCATAAAAACAAATGTTTTTGTTAATATAATTTGTTTAGAATAAAATAATATTAATTTATTAATATTTGAAAATTAATAAGAGATTAAAAATAAACTTGTTTACCAAAACTAGTTTAAATTAGTTATAACAATTTAACATTATTTATACTATAATATATTATATTATATATATAATTTTAATATTATTATAATTTAAATTAATTCAACTATCTAAGTAAAAACTTATTATTTAATTTATAGTTGATTTATTTTAATGTTTTTTACAATATTATTTATAATAAAAATTGGTTATTTAAACTTATAATGCAAGTTTAATGATATGAGGATAAAATGGATTATGATTTTAAATTTTTATTAGATACAAAAATAGACGAGATAATAATGTACCCACCTCATATCCATATCTCATACCCTATGTATATATTTATATATATTTAGTATATATATTTTTTATTAAATCATATAAATTATTATTTTAAATTAATTAGAATTAATATATTGTCATTGAAATATATATATTTATAAAAAATTATCTAACTATACAAGATAAAAATTAAAAATAATTTTATTTATTATTCTTTAAAAAATTATGGGTATGAAATTATTTACATCGATTAAATACCTACAAAGATAAGATAAATTTAAAATATCCTTTTGGTATAGGTACAGGGATGGATGTAATATAAAAATATGAAAATGAATAATGAAAACAATTAAAACAATATTATTTTTAATCTTTATTTAGTAATTATATAGTATAATTATCAATTTGGCTATTATAATTAAATATTAATATAATTTCATTTTAAACTAATAGTCATATATTAGTTAATTAATAATATTATACTATTTATTATAATAATTAATTTATATAGTATCATGTAATAATTTAATAAATTATTATAATTAGATATTATTAATAATATTTTATGAATTATATTAATTATTATAATATGCAATTATAATTATATATTATATATTATATAATAATTATTTATTATATAATTTAATTGGACATATATATTAATAATTAAAGCTAACAATTAATATATATTATTTAAATATAACGATAATTTAACTATCATAACTAATATTTTTTATTTAATTATTATTATAAATCAAATAAGTATATTTAAATTCTATATTAATATGAAAATTGTCTTATTATTTAATTATTTTGTTATTATAACATTTAAATATTATTATTATTTAAATAAATAATATGAATATTATAATCATTTATAATATTATTAAAAATTAGTTATAATAAAACTAATTAATACTCTATTAATAATTAGATTAAATAATTAGATTTATTTGTATTAATTATTAAGCTATTGCAATATTTATTACTTAAAATAAATTTTAATATTTATTTTTAATTTAAACAAATTAATATATTAAAACAATATATATTAGTTTTAATATTTAAAATTAATATTTAAATTTTAAATATTTATATCATATTTTCATTAATTATATATTATAATTAAATTAGATTATTATTTAATTATAACAATTATTTTAATTTTAAATTAATAAGTACAAATTTTAATTAATTTTAATTATATATTAAATTTGATTTAATATTTAAAATTAATGTATATTATAGTATTAAATATAACTAGTAAAAATATATTTAATAATAATTATTAAAATATTTGTTAAATATTTTGAAAATTAATAAATATAATTATTTATTTATTAGTTATATTAAATTAAAATCATTAATTCATATTAGTATCTTTATTTTATTATCATACAAGCTTAATCATAATATAATTTATCTAATAATTATGGTTTAATTAATAAAATATATAATTGTTATCGAATAATTGGGTTTAATAAATAAGCATATTGAACAAATAATTTTTTAAATAAAATTATAATCTATTAAATAATAATGATTAGTTTTAATAATTTAATTAATTTAAATATTAATTAGAACAATTAATTATTACTATATATAATAACTATATTATATAAGAATAATAATTTTAATAAAAATATTATAATTATTAAAATTATCGATAGTAATTTATTAATTATTTTAAAATTATCATTTTAAATTAATTTAACAAAATAGCTTTATTTTCTAAAATTTTACTTATTAATTTTTGGAATATTAATAAATTTATATTATTTTATTTGAAATACGCTTGCATGAATAGAACCAACTGTTTTATGACAAAACAAAATGTCATAATGGTTTGAAATAGATAATTGTTTAGATAGTCATAACTATTTCAACTTGATCGATAATAAACAATTGTTTTACAACAAAATAAAATGTCAAACAATTTGAAATAAATAATCTTTCAAACGGACATGGCTATTTGAATTGGTTTGATAAACTAATTAATTTTTAAAATTTTCAACTTATTAATTTTGAGAATGTTAATATATTAGTATTATTTTATTCCAAAAAAATTGTATGAATAGAAACAATTGTTTTATAACAAAACAAAAGATCATAACGATTTGAAATAAATAATTGTTCAAATAATCATAACTATTTGAACTCATTTGATAAATAAATTTATTTTTTAAATCTTTTACTTATTAATTTTGGAATATTAATTAATTAGAATTATTATATTCCAAATAAGCTTATTTGAATAGAAACAATTAGTTTATGACAAAACAAATGGTCATAATGATTTGAAATAGATAATCATAACTATTTGAATGTGTTTAGAAAATAGCTTTATTTTTTAAAATTATACTTATTAATTTTTGGAATATTAATAAATTTATATTATTTTATTCAAAATACGCTTACATGAACAGAACCAATTATTTTATGACAAAACAAAATGTCATAATGTTTTGAAATAGATAATTGTTTAGATAGTCATAACTACTTCAACTTCATCGATAATAAAATTCATTTGTTTAATTCTGTTACTCTTTAATTTTTTAAACTTTAATAAATTAGTAAATTATTTATTTAAATTTATCCAAGCAATTAATAATAATATCAAATTATTATCAAATTATCATTAATATTGAATTATTTTGCTAATTATTTAACTAATTTTTAATAATATTATAAATGATTATAATATTCATATTTTTTTAAATAACAATAATATTTAAATGTTATAATAACAAAATAATTAAATAATAAGGTAATTTTCATATTAATATAGAATTTAAATATACTTATTTGATTTATAATAATAATTAATAACAAAAATATTAGTTATGATAGTTAAATTATCGTTATGTTTAACGAATATATATTAATTATTAGTAACAAGTAAAAATCATTTATATTAATTATTAAAATATTAATAATAATTAATACTAATTTGTAATATTAATTGAATTATAATTTATAATATAATAACATGAACTATTTTAAATTACTAGTTCTTAAATTACAGTATATATTTAATTATAAAATATCCACTAAATTTATTATTGAATAAATAATTTATTTCAATTAGTTATTATAATAATTAGTATTATTATAAGTTATTAACTAATAATTATTAATAAATAATTGTTAATAGATTAAATTTTATGATTAATCCTTAAAATTAATCTAATTCATTTAATTAATAAATTATTTTAAATATTAACAATTATTATTAAATATAATAATTAAATTATTATATAATTATTATATTTGTATGCTATTAGACAAGATATTAAATTATAATAAATATGATTAATATTATTATATAAAAATAAATATTATTAGTATAAATTTACATAATAATAGTTTATTAACAATATATAAATAATTAATGCATAAAATATTATAATATTATATAATTATAACATAAATAATTAATATTATTATTAATATAATTGTTATATAAATAAATGACTATGATTAATATTGTTCATTATAAACGTATTTTTTTATAACTAAAAATATAATACATATTTGACATGTATATTATATTATATTTAAATATAATATATTTTAATTATAATTAAATTAAAATAATATATATTATTACTATAATTGTTTTAATTCTATAATACTATATTTAATATATTAATTTACTTAATGAATTAGTTTAAATATTATAATTACATATATTATAAATATATAATATGTTATTAGTTTTATTATTAATTATAATTATAATTATAATTATATTTATATTTATAAACTATTAATTATATTATCAATAATTATTATTAATACTATAGTATATTTAATAGTTAAATCATTTAAAATTATAATAAAAAATATTAACTAATTTACTAAATTTAACAATTAATATTAATAAATTAAGCAAATATACAATTGGTTAATTATTATATTAACAATATTAAAATATAATATTTTAATTTAATAATATTTATTTATATTTATTAAAATATAAATATTTATAACTATATATAAATATAGAAAATCTATATACAATTAAATAGTTATTTGTTATAGCTTATTTAAATTATATTATAATATTAATTTAACATGACTATTTGAACTTGTTCGATAAGCATATTTATTTTTTAAATCTCTTAATTATTAATTTTAAAATATTAATAACTTAATATTATTTTATTTCAAATAAGCTTATATGAATTGAAATAATTTTTTTATGACAGAAGAAAAGATCATAACGATTTGAAATAGATAACTATTCAAATAGTCATGATTGTTTGATTTAGTTCAGTGAACATATTTAATTTTTTATTTATTAATTGTCAAAACATTAATAAATTTACATTATTTTAATCTGAATAAGCTTGAATAAATAGAAACTATTATCTTATAATAGAACAAAAAATCATAATGATTTGAAATAAATAATTGCTTAAATAGTCTTAATTTGAACCAATTTGATAAACAGATTTATTTTTTAAAATTTTTATTAATTTTTGAAATATTAATAAATTAGTATTATTTTATTTCGAACAAACTTATATGAACAAAAACATTAGTTTTATGACAAAACAATAGGTCATAACAATTTGAAATAGATAATTGTTCAAATAGTCATAATTATTTGAACTAGTTAGGTAAACAGAATTATTTCTTAATTCTCTTATTAATTTTTGAAATTTTAATAAATTTATTTTATTTTATTCTAAATAAGCTAGTATGAATTGAAAATATTGTTTTATGACAAAACAAAAGGTTATAATGATTTGAAATAGATAATTATTCATATAGTTTTAACTATTTGAACTAGTTCGACAAACAATTTTATTTTTTAAATCTCTTAATTATTAATTTTTAGAATATTATTAGATTACTTTTATTTTATTTCAAATAAGCTTGTATGAACAGAAATAATTATTTTATGATAAAACAAAAGGTTATAACAATTTAAAGTATACAACTACTCTAATAGTCATAACTATTTGAAATTGGTTTTGTAAACAGATTTATTTCTTAAATCTCTTACTTATTAATTTTTGAAAGATTAATAAATTAATATTATTTTATTCCGAATAAGCTTGTATGATCCAAAACAATTGTCATATGACCAAACAAAAGGTAAGAACAATTTGAAATAGATAATTATTGAAATGGCCATAATTATTTGAACTGATTTGGTAAACTTATTCACTTTTTAAATCACTTACTTATTTGAATTTGTTCGATAAACAAATTTATTTTTTAAAATCTATTTCATATTAATTTTTCAAATGTTAATAAATTAGTATTAATTTATTTTGAATAAGCTTGTATGAACTAAAATAATTATTTTATGACTAAACAAAAGATCAAAATGATATGTAATAGATAATTATTCTAATAATTTTAACCATTTGATCTGATTTAGTAAACAAATTTATTTTTTAAATCTCTTACTTATTAATTTTCAAAATATTATTAAATTAGTATTATTTTAATCCAAATAAGCTTGTACAAACAAAACAATTGTTTTACATTAAAAGAAAAGGTCATAACAATTTGAAATAGATAATCATCCATAGAGTCTTAACTATATGAACTGGTTCGACAATTAGATTTATTTTTTAATTTTCTTGGTTATTAAGTTTCAAAATATTATTAAATTAGTATTATTTTATTCTAAATAAAATAGTATGAATAGAACCGATTGTTTGATGATAAAATAAAAGGTTATAACGATTTGAAATAAATAATTATTGAAAGAGTCAAAACTATTTGAAATGATTTGGTAAGTAGATTTTCTTTTTAAATCTCTTACAAATTTATTTTCTAAATATTAATAAAACAATATTATTTTATTTCAAATAAACTTATATTAACAAAAACAATTGTTTTATGACAAAACAAAAAGTAATAACTATTTAAAATAGATAATTGTTCAAATAGTTATAATTATTTGACTAAACAAAAACATAATTATAACTTTTTGAACCAATTCAAATAATGATGACTACTAAACCAATTAACAATCTAAATTATATAACAATTCGAATGATTATCAATTAATCAAATTACAAGTTATTATCAATTATTATCAATTATTATTAATTTATATTATTTGTTATTAATGATATTTATATTCATTTATATATTTATATTATTATATTTTAAAATTTATAATTTATTTATTTTAATATTATATCTTATTATTATATCTATTATTATATATTAGTATTCATATATTTAGTATTCATATATTAAACAATTGTTTTAGCTAATACAAGCTTATACGGACTAAAATAATACTAATTTATTAATATTTCTAAAATTAATAAGTAAGAGATTTAAAAAATAAATTTATTTTTTGAATTAGTAATAAAAATCTAGTTATAATTATATTTCAATTATAAAATGATTGTTTTATTTATAATTATATGTTAAAATAATTTATATTATTAAAATATTGGATGAAATATATTATATGTCATAATTTTTATAATTATAACTAATAAAATGAATTACTGTTATAAATAATAATAATAATTATAAATATAGCTAATTTTAAAATAATATAGTATTTAATATAATTATTAAAGATTATAATAATTTAATAATAATATTATAAGCAAGATTAGTCTATAGCTTGTTTTATAATATAATTTAGATTGATATATAATACTTTATTATAATTAATATACTTTATTAATAATAATTAATATTAATTGTATTATAATTATTATATAATTAATATAATTATAATAGTATAGTAATAAATTATTATACTATTATGTTTATTTAAATAAACAAAGTAAATATTAAAATTATTTAAATAAATATATTTGTAACTAATTACAAAAAGTTATAATGACTTGAAATATATAATTGTTTAAATATTCAAAATTATTTGAACTAGTTCAATAAACAGATAATCTCCTACTTATTAATATTTGAAATATTAATAAACTAGTATTATTTTATTCTAATTAGGCTTGTAAGATAAAAAACAATTGTTTTATAACAAAACAAAAGTTCAAAATGATTTGAAATAGATAATTGTTCAAAAGACCATAACTATTTGAATTGATTTGATAAAATGATTTATGTTTTAAATTTCCAACTTCTTAATTTTTGAAATATTAATAAAGTAATATTATTTTATTTTGGATGAGCTTTTATGAAATGAAACAATTGTTTTATGATAAAACAAAAGGTCATAATGATTTTAAAATGATAATTGTTTAAATAGTCATAACTATTTAAACTTGTTTGCTAAACAGATTTACTTTTAATTCCTTGCTTATTAATTTTTGAATGTTAATAAAATAGTATTAATAAATTAAGCAAATATACAATTGGTTAATTATTATATTAACAATATTAAAATATAATATTTTAATTTAATAATATTTATTTATATTTATTAAAATATAAATATTTATAAACTATATTATAAATATAGATAATCTATATACAATTAAATAGTTATTTATTATAGCTTATTTAAATTATATTATAATATTAATTTAACATGACTATTTGAACTTGTTTGGTAAACAAATTCATTTTTTAAATCTCTTAATTATTAATTTTAAAAATATTAATAACTTAATATTATTTTATTTCGAATAAGCTTATATGAATTGAAATAATTTTTGATGATAGAAGAAAAGGTTATAACGATTTGAAATAGATAACTATTCAAATAGTCCATGACTGTTTAATCTAGTTCAGTAAACATATTTAATTTTTCATTTTTTACTTATTAATTGTCAAAATATTAATAAATTTGTATTATTTAATCCAATAAGCTTGAAATAAATAGAAACTATTATCTTATAACATAACAAAAAGTCATAATGATTTGAAATAAATAATTGGCTTAAATAGTCTTAATTTGTACCAGTTTGATAAATAGATTTATTTTTTAAAATTTTTATTAATTTTTGAAATATTAATAGATTAATTTTATTTTATTTCGAACAAACTTATATGAACAAAAACATTAGTTTTATGACAAAACAAAAGGTCATAACAATTTGAAATAGATAATTGTTCAAATAGTCATAATTATTTGAATTGGTTAGGTAAACAGAATTATTTTTAATTCTCTTAATTATTAATTTTTGAAATTTTAATAATTTATTTTATTTTATTCTAAATAAGCTAGTATGATTGAAAATATTGTTTTATGACAAAACAAAAGGTTATAATGATTTGAAATAGATAATCATTCATATAGTTTTAACTATTTGAACTAGTTGGCAAACAATTTTATTTTAAATCTCTTATTAATTTTTAGAAATTATTAGATTAGTTTTATTTTATTTCAAATAAGCTGTATGAATAGAAATAATTGTTTTATGACAAAACAAAAGGTTATAACAATTTGAAGTATACAGCTATTATAATAGTCATAACTATTTGAATTGGTTTTGTAAATAGATTTATTTTTTAAATCTCTTATTAATTTTGGAAAGATTAATAAATGAGTATTATTTTATTTTGAGTAAGCTTGTATGATAAAAAACAATAGTCATATGACCAAACAAATGGTAAGAACAATTTGAAATAGATAATTATTGAAATGGCCATAATTATTTGAACTGATTTGGTAAACATATTCAGTTTTTAAATCACTTATTTGAATTTGTTCGGGTAAACAGATTTATTTTTCTAAATCTCTTTCATATTAATTTCCAAATGTTAAAAATTAGTATTAATTTATTCTGAATAAGCTTGTGTGAACTGAAATAATTGTTTTATGACTAAACAAAAGATTAAAATGATATGAAATAGATAATTATTCTAATAATTTTAACTATTTGAAACTGATTCAGTAAACAAATTTATTTTTTAATCTCTTACTTATTAATTTTTAAAATATTATTAAATTAGTATTATTTTTTAATCCAAATAAGCTTGTACGAACAAAGCAATTGTTTTACATTAAAAGAAAAAGTCATAATGTTTGAAATAGATAATCATTCATAGAGTCTTAAATATTTGAAACTGGTTCAACAATTA
>NW_019168092.1:0-10000 GCF_002303985.1 Durio zibethinus
ACATGCTTCGACCACCATCGGCACCTCATTCACCCCTCGGGGTGGGCAAAACTATGGCCTGTTGTGGTTGCGGAAAAGTGTTCCCCCATTTTAGGACACTTTAACATTCGTACCTGGCAGCAATATCTACAAAACCTCAATGTTCTTAGGTGGTGGTGGTCTGGCACCCGACCCATTTCTCCCCCTCAATCAGGGGAGCGAGTACGTGTGTGTGATTGCGCCTCCCATTGTGACATGCCACTGGGGTAATGGTCCCTCGAACAAAATACAGGGCATGCATGCCTTCTGCTATTTTGTCCGGTGATTGGTGCTCCGGTGACCACAGGTGCCATGGCCTCGATCGGTTGACGGTGCAATGCCAAAAAAGAGAGCCGAGCTCGAGCTCGTGCACACGATGGATGCTGCCCTAGACCCTAGACCAAGTCCCTGAATTGGGCAATAGTACACTGGGATAGTGCCACCAGAAGCTATGATTACAAGCTTGGCCCGACCAAGTCTTTCGATATTTGACGGTCTCGTAATCCCTTCTCGTCGACCATAAAAATGCCTTGGCCTCGACAAGGCCGTGCACACAGCCGATGCTATCCAAGACCCCAGGAATAAGTCCCTGAATCGGGCAACGTCCCTCTAGGGTGGTGTCAGCAGAGCTTGCGCGTGCGGTCCCAGCTAGGCCAAGCATTGGTGGTATCATGCTGTTGTTACCTGTCGGATGGCAAGGGTAGTCTCATGGCCCTTGCTTGTGTTTTTCTCATGCCAAGCAGTTGTGGCATGGACTCACACATCGTTTCCTCTGCACACTCATCGAGTAATCAATTGGGTGGGTTGTGGACTGGCGCGCATGGATGCTGCGACTTGTACACAATGGGTATACGAGTGGTGCTATGGTTGTGCGTGTTGGTAGGCTTCGTGCTTGATGCATCGAACTGTCAACCCATCATCCTCTTCAATCTCCCCTAATGCGATCGTCGTACCCCGGGGGCACGATCGGGATCCTGTGTTGCATACCTGAATCGATAGAAACTGGATGTCTCACCATCCCTCTTCCATATCGTGTCCTGAAAGGGCTACGGGTAAGGATGTCAATCATGGTCGATGTCCTAAACATGCCACTTAATCCTCTATGGTCGCATTGGTGCATCGATGTTCGATCATGGCTCTTGGATGCGAAACGTATAGCAAGCTCAGGCTCTTCGACCCCGTTCGTCTGATGCTATGCATTTCAACTGTGCTCAACGTGTACAATGCTTGCGCTTCACGTTAGGCTGTCTCCATCGCTCAGTTGGATGCATCGAGGCCCAACGCAGTGCCAACGTCCTGAAGGAATGCTACCTGGTTGATCCTGCTAGTAGTCATATGTTTGTCTCAAAAATTAAGCCATGCAAGTGTAAGTATGAACTAATTCAGACTGTGAAACTATGAATGGCTCATTAAATTAGCTATAGTTTTTTTGATGGTATCTACTACTCAGATAACCACGGTAATTCTAGAGCTAATACGTGCAATAAGCCTAGATTCCTAGAAGGGATGCATTTATTAGATAAAAGGTCGACGCGGGCTATGCCCGTAGCTTTGATTATTCATGATAACTCGACAGATCACATGGCCTTTGTGCTAGTGATGCATCATTCAAATTTCTACCCTATCAACTTTTAATGGTAGGATAGTGGCCTACTATGGTGGTGACGGGTGACGGAGAATTAAGGTTCAATTTCGGAGAGAGAGCCTGAGAAATGGCTACCAATCCAAAGAAGGCAGTAGGCACACAAATACCTAATCATGACATGGAGAGGTAGTTGGTGGAGCAATTTGTCTAGTTAATTTCGTTAACAAACGAGACCTCAGCCTGCTAACTAGCTACGCAGAGGTGATCCTTCGTGGCTAGCTTCTTAGAGGGATTATGGCCGTTTAGGCCAAGAAAGTTTGAGGCAATAACAGGTCTGTGATGCCCTTAGATGTTCTGGGTCGCACGCACGCTATATTGATGTATTCAATGAGTCTATAGCCTTGGTTGACAGGCCCAGGTAATTTTCAAAATTTCATCATGATGGGAATAGATCATTGCAATTGTTGGTCTTCAACAAGGAATTTCTAGTAAGTGCGAGTCATCAGCTCGTGTTGACTACGTCCCTGCCCTTTTTACACATCGCCTATCGCTCCTACTGATTGAATGGTCCGAAGAAGTGTTCGGATTATGGTGATGTGGATGGTTTGCTGCCTGTGACATCATAAGAAGTCCACTGAACCTTATCATTTAAAGGAAGGAGAAGTCGTAACAAGGTTTTCATAGGTGAACCTATGGAAGGATCATTGTCAAAACCCTTCTCGACGGACGACCCACCGACACATTAACAAAACACCGAGGGGGCGAGGGTGCCCCCGTACCCCGAGCCCCTTCTTACCCCGGGCGGGCGTGAAGGTCGCTTCGTGCCCCTTATCGGGTGGGTGAAATGATCGACATCATCTCACTCACTGTCGAACAATGAACCCTCGGTGTGAATCATGCCAAGGAATCGAAACAAAAATGGAGCGCACAGATCGTCGCTATCCTGTTTACGGTGCATGCGTAGGAAGCGTCGTGACTCCTTTTGTCATAAAAAAATGAAACAACCCTCGACAACGGATATCTCAGCTCTCGTATCGATGAAGAACATAGCAAAATATGATACTTGGTGGGAATTACAGAATCCTGTGATCCATCAAGTCTTTGAACGCAAGTTGCGCCCTAAGCCATTAGGTCAAGGGCACGCCTGCCTGGATGTGATGCACCATCGCCCCCTCTTTGACCCGCTACCCATCGGGCTTTAGGGGAAGGGGGTGGGTGGAAGATGGCCTTTTGTGATCCTGTTGGTTGTGGTTGGCCTAAAAGTGAGTCCCCGGCAATGACAGCATCGTGATCATCAGTGGTAGAGCTCCTGACGTGCCTTGTCCTCGGTGACGCGCACTCGTTGTCCACCTAGATTCTGTCAGACCCCCCGTATCACTCGATCAATGCTCGCGTTGTGACCCCAGGTCAGGCGAGATTACCCGCTAAGTTTAAGCATATCAATAAGCGAAGGAAAAGAAACTTACTAGGATTCCCCTAGTAATGGCAAGTGAACTGGGAAGAGCCCATCTTGAGAATCGAGCACCCCCGGCATCCGAATCATAGTCTAAACAAGCATCCTCAATGGGGGACCAAGCCCAAGTCCTCTGGAAAGGGGCACCGAAGAGGGTGAGAGCCCCATTATGCCCAGACTCTATCACACCATGAGGCACTGTCCGCGAGTTAGGTTATTTGGGAATGCAGCCCCGATCAGGCAGTAAATTTCATCCAAGGCTGAATACGGGTAAGAGATCGATAGCGAACAAGTACCGCGAGGGAAAGATTAAAAGGACTTTGAAAAGAAAGTCAAAGAGTGCTTGAAATTATTGGAATGAAAGCCGATGAGGGCCAGTGATGCGCTCCGATCATATGTGAAACGGCAAGAGTCAATCCATCGATCGACTTGGGGCGTAGACCAATGCAGGTCACGACGGTGGCCCAAGCCCTAGCTTTCGATGTGCCCACGGAGACATCACCACCGCGATCATGGAATAGAGCACACACTGTCTCGACGTACCTCAGCACCCGCGCGTGCTTTTGGAGTCAGCCTGTGGGCTCCTCATCCAGCTTGTCTTGAAACACAGACTAAGGATTCTGACATGTGTACGAGTCAATGGGCCAAGAAACCCTAAGGCACAAGGAAGCTGATTGATGGGATCCCTTGCAGGTGCACCGTCGATTGACCTTGATCTTCTGAGAAAGGGTTCGAGTGCGAGCATGCCTGTCGGGACTCGAAAGATGGTGAACTATGCCTGAGTGGGGTGAAGCCAGAGGAAACTCTGGTAGAGGCCCGTAGCGATACTAACGTGTAAATCATTCGTCTGACTTGGGTATAGGGGCAAAAGACTAATCAAATTATGTAGTAGCTGGTTCCTTCCGAAGTTTCCCTCGAGATAGTTGGAGCCCCTGGCGAGTTCTATCGAGTAAAGCTAATGATTAAAGGCATCAGGGGTGCATTGCCCTTGACCTACTCTCAAACTTTAAATAGGTAGGACGACGCGACTGCTTCATTGAGCTACACCATGAAATCAAAAGCTACAAGTGGGCCATTTTTGGTAAGCAAAATTGGCGATGCAGGATGAACCGAAAGTCAGGTTACGATACCCAACTACGTGCTAACCCAAAACCCATAAAGGGTGTTGGTCAATTAAGACAGTAGGACAGTGGTCATGGAAGTCAAAATCTGCTAAGGAGTGTGTAACAACTCACTTGCCGAATCAATTAGCCTAAAAATGGATGGCGTTTAAGCGCGTGACCTATACTCGATCATCGGGGCAAGGGCCAGGCCCCGATGAGTAAGAGGGTGTGGTAGTCACCATAAAACTTGGGGCACGAGCCCAAGGGAAAGGCCATCAGTGCAGATCTTGGTGGTAGTAGCAAATATTCAAATGAAAACTTTAAAAGTCGAAGAGGGGAAAGGTTCCATGTGAATGGCACTTGCAAATGGGTTAGTCGATCCTAAGAGATAGGGAAAGTCCATCCGACAGCGTGTCCTGTGCGAGCTTCGAAAAGGAATCAGGTTAAAATTCTTGAACCGGGATGCAACGGCTGACGACAACATTAGGGAGTCCGAAGACATCAGCAAGAGCCTCGAGAAGAGTTATATTTTCTGTTTAACGGCCCGCCCACCCTGGAAATGGCTCAATCGGAGGTAGGGTCCAACGATCGAATGAGCACCGCACGTCGCGTGGTGTCAGGTGCACCCTCTGTGGCCTTGAAGATCTAGAGGACCGAGTGCCATCCACACCCAGTAGTACTCATAACCACATCAGGTCTCCAAGGTGAACAACCTCTAGTCGATGGAACAATGTAGGCAAGGGAAGTCGACAAAATGGATCTGTAACCTTGGGAAAAAGATTGGCTTTGAGGGCTGGGCATGGGGGTCTCAGTCTCGAACCCATCGACTATCAGTGCACTCCTCTAGCTACTCCCGTGGTGAGAACGGGTCACCACATGCTGACCGAGGGATGACTGGGAACGACTCCCTCGGGGGTCCCAGTTCTGAACCCATCGACTACTGGTGCACTGCTCGAGCTACTCTCGCGATGAGAGTGGGTTGCCGCGTGCTGATCGAGGGAAGGACTGGGAATAGCTCCCTCAGGGGCCTTCCTCGGGTGACAAACAGTTGAATTAAAATTGGTACGGACAAGGGGAATCTGACTGTTTAATTAAAATAAAGCATTGTGATGGTCCCTACGGATGCTGACACAACGTGATTTCTACCCAGTGCTCTGAATGTCAAAGTGAAAAAATTCAACCAAGCACGAGTAAACGGCAAGAGTAACTATGACTCTCTTCAGGTAGCCAAATGCCTCGTTATCTAATTAGTGACACGCATGAATGGATTAACGAGATTCCCACTGTCCTTATCTACTAACCAGCGAAGCCACAGCAAAAGGAACAGGCTTGGCAAAATCAGTGGGAAAAATAAACCCTATTGAGCTTGACTCTAGTCTGACTTTATGAAATGACTTAAGAGGTGTAGGATAAGTGGGAGCCCCCGGACGAAATTGAAATTCCACTACTTTTAACGTTATTTTACTTATTTCATGAATTAGAAGTGGGGCACAACCCCTTCTTTTGGACCCAAGGTCTGCCTCGACCGATCGATCTAGGTGGAAGACATTGTTAAGTAGGGAGTTTGGCTGGGGTGGCACATCTGTTAAAAGATAATGTAGGTGTCCTAAGATGAGCTCAATGAGAATAGAAATCTCATGTGGAATAAAAGGTAAAGCTCGTTTGATTTTGATTTCCAGTACGAATATGAATTGTGAAAATGTGGCCTATCGATCTTTTAGACCTTTGAGATTTGAAGCTAGAGGTGTCAAAAAAGTTACCATAGGGATAACTGGCTTGTGGCCGCCAAGCGTTCATAGCGACGTTGCTTTTTGATCCTTCGATGTCAGCTCTTCCTATCATTGTGAAGCAGAATTCACCAAGTGTTGGATTATTCACTCATCAATAGGAAACATGAACTGGGTTTAGACCATCGTGAGATAGGTTAGTTTTACCCTACTAATGGCGGCGTCATGACTGTAATTCAACCTAGTACGAGAGGAACCATTGATTCGCATAATTGGTCATCGTGCTTAGTTGAAAAGCCAGTGGTGTGAAGCTATCGTGTGCTAGATTATGACTGAACACCTCTAAGTTGAAATCCAAGCTAGAAGTGACGTGCACAACTGCCGCTCGATTGCTGACCCACAGTAGGGGCCCATGGCCCCCAAGGGCACGTGTCCTAGGTGTAGCCCCCGTGGTGGACGAGCCGCGTGGGCATCCTTGGAGCTCAATTACCACTGAGCAGCGGGTAGAATCCTTTGCAGATGAGTTAAATAAGCAACAGGGTATTGTACGTAGCAGAGTGGCGTTGCTACCATGATCCACTAAGATTTAACCCTTTGTCGCTTCGATTCGTCCCTCCCCCTTCCCCTTTCCCCCATTGACCTTTCTTCTTTTCACGTCACCCCCCTCTGGGGTTGGGCATGACCCGGGGCCCTCCATCCCTGGATCTCGATCGGGAACGAACTCCACTCTCCCTAGTCGACCCATAAAACGAGTGTGCAGGCACTAAACCAACCACGAGGGCAGGATGCGTGAGCCAAGGATCTTGCTGTAGGTCCCCCTCGGTGGTTGCTGCAAATGCTGTTGATAACATCTGGCCCTTGGTTGGTTAAGACTAGGAATTCACTACATATGCCTAAGTCAACCCATGAAACGAGCGTGCGGGCACTAAGCCAGCCAGAGAGCCAAAATACGTAAGCTAGGGATCGACCCGATCCCCCTCGGTGTGTCACGAATCCTACTACGGTTCCCTTGGTCCAGTCGAGGCTTAGACTGGGAATGAACTCCATATGCCTAAGTCAACTCACAAAACGAGTGTAGGGGCACTAAGGCGGCTAGAGAGCTAGGATGCATAAGCTGAAGACCGGCCCGGTCCCTTTCTATGTGCTGTGGATCCTTCTAGGGGTCTCTCGGTCTGATTAAGACTTAGACTGGGAATGAACTCTGTAGGCCTAAGTCAACCCACGAAATGAGCATGAGGGCACTGAGCTGGCCAGAGAAGCAGAATACACAAGCCAAGGATCAGCCCAGTCCCCTTCTACGTGCTGTCGATCTTGCTGCGAGTCCTGCTGCCACAACCCTCGATCCAGTCTGAGCTTAGACTAAGAATGAATTCCGTATACCTAAGTCAACCTAAGAAACGAGCGTGTAGGCACTAAGGCAGCCAGAGAGGCAAGATGTGCAAGCTGAGGATCGGCCCGGTCCCCCTCTGCATGTTGTCGATCCTGTTGCGTGTCCTGCCGCTACAACTCTTGGTTTGGTTTGAGCTTAGACTGGGAATGAACTCCGTATGCTTAGATTGGGAATGAACTCCGTATGCCTAAGTCAACCTACGAAATGAGCGTGCGGGCACTGAGCCAGCCAGAGAGGCAAGATGTGCAAGTTGAGGATCGGCCTGATCCCCTTTTGCGTGCTGTCGATCCTACTACGGGTCAGGCTGCCGATCTGATCTTAGATTGGGAATGAACTCCATATGCCTAAGTCAACCTACAAAACAAGCGGATGGCCACTACGTCAGCCAAAGAGGTAGGATGCGCAAGCTGAGGATCGATCGGGTTCCCTACTGTGTGCTGCTGATCTTACTGCGGGTCCTGCTACCACAACCCTCAGTCCGGTCAGAGGTTAGACTGGGAATGAACTCCGTATGCCAAAGCCATTTTTGTGGCACATGAATTCATATGAGCCCTCCCCAATGCCCGCGTAACACTCGCGGGTGTCCTGAGCCTGGGTCGAGCACCAATGCATGCCACGATCGGGTGGTAGGTGGGTTTAGGCACATCTTCATATTTCTACCATACCAATACCATTTTTATGGCCTGTGAATTCACATGAGCAGTCCCCAGCACCTGCACACCATGCACGGGTGTCCTGAGCCTAGACCGTGCACCATGTGCGCCACGATCGGGTGGTAGGTTGGTTTAGGTACATCTTCATATTTCTACCATGTCAATGCCATTTTTATGGCTTGTAAATTCATACAATGGTCCCCTAAGCCTTCATGTGAAGTTTCATGGCAAGATGACTCATTTTCTATTTTTCACAATTTTCAAAATTTTTTACGGTTCGAGATTTTTTAAAATTTTTTTAGAAGGATTTTTGGCCCCAAATTTGGTAGACATGATCCTTGTATTTTTTTCGGAATGCACAAAAATATTCAGCTACAAACTCGAAGTGTAGAAGATTTTGTGACCATTTGAAAAAAGTGTCCCCATTTTAGACACTTGAATGGCTACTGGCAGCAAACATGTAAAATCTCATATGCTCTTTAAGGGGGTGTGAGTTTTTGAGGTTTGTTGAGGGATAGGGGGCCAATATAAGGGCCAAGCACCAGCACCCATCGTACATCATGTGCGCACACCCCCCAATCGTC
This sequence comes from Durio zibethinus, assembly GCF_002303985.1. The sequence goes on from NW_019168092.1 coordinate 8,514, forward strand.
GGAACCCCCAATGCAGCAGGTTAGGTTCTCCGGCGATGCTCTGACGATGGTGCCCTGGGCAAAAAAAATACAGCACCAGCACATGCCTGAGCCTAGCATGTGCACCGTGGCTCAAAATTGAACTTTGGGCAAGGCCTCAACCATCAACGGCACATGATGGTGCATGGTGATGGCACATGCATCGACCATCATCGGCACAGGTTACCCTTTGGTACAGGTAGTTACCTTGACCGCCATCGACACAAGTTGGCCCTTGGTACAGGCACTTACCTCAACCACCATTGACACATGCATGCCTCGATGAGCATCGACAGAAGATGGCCCTTGGTGCGGGCAGTTGCCTCGAGCACCATCGGCATGTGTTAGGCCTTGGTGCGGGCACATGCCTCGACCACCATCATCACAAGCTGGCCAATGGTATGGGCACTTGTCTGGACCAGCATCGGTAGAAGCTAGCCCTTGGTACGGGCACTTACCTTGACCACCATCGGTAGAAGATGGCCCTTGGTGTGGTCGGTTACCTCGATCACCATCGGTAGAAGATGGCCCCTAGTGCGGGCGATTGCCTCGAACACCATCGGCACATGCTAGGCCTTGGTGCAGGCGGTTGCCTTGATCACCATCGGTAGAAGATGGCCCTTGGTGTGGGCGGTTACCTCAGACACCAATGGCACATGCTGGACCTTGGTACGGGCGTTTGCCTCAAACACCATTGGCACATGCTGGGCCTTGGTGCAGGCACATGCTTCAAGTTGGTACGGGCGGTTGCCTCGACCACCATCGACACGTGCTGGGCCTTGGTATGGGCACATGCCTTGACCATCATTGGTAAAAGATGGCCCCTGGTATGGGTGATTACATCGATCACCATCGGTAGAAGATGGCCTCTAGTGCAAGCGGTTGCCTCGATCACCATCTGTACAAGATGGCCCCTGCTGCAGGCGGTTGCCTCAAACACCATCAGCACATGCTGGGCCTTGGTATGGGTGGTTACCTTGATCACCATCGGTAGAAAATAGCCCCTGGTGTGGGCAGTTGCCTTGAACACCATCGGCACATGCTAGGCCTTGGTGCTGGCGATTACCGTGAATACCATCGACACGAGCTGGGCCTTGGTGCAGGCACATGCCTCGAGTTGGTGCGGGTGGTTGCCTCGACCACCATTGGCACATGCTTGGCCTTGGTGTGGGCACATGCCTCGACCACCATCGGCATAAGTCAACCCTTGGTGTGGGCACTTGCCTCGATCACCATCGGCACGTGCCATGCCTTGATCAGCATCGGTAAAAAATGGCCCCTGATGTGGGCAGTTACCTCGAACACCATAGGCGCATGCATGCCTCAATCAGCATGAGCACAAGTTGGAACCGATGCGGGCACCTATCTCGATCAGCATCGACAGAAGATGGCCTTTGGTACAGGCAGTCGCATCGAACACCATCGGTACCGCTGGCCCTTGGTGTGGGCACATGCCTCGACCACCATCG
>NW_019168092.1:15000-33747 GCF_002303985.1 Durio zibethinus
CAACACTGTTCTGCTTGGACTTTTCCATCTTTAAGGCTATAAGGAAAGTGTCTTTTTTTTTCTACTCACTCTCCTAGGCAATTGTATGGCAAACAGCATCTTGGTCCTTGACCTTGATTCTTATCTCATCGACGTGATGCATCGGTATCGACTATCCAATATGCAAATACAAAAGGTGAAAGACACCACAAGTGCACTAATATGGTCAAGGAATTCTAAACCAACAACAAGATCATAATCATCTAAAAGAATTACCTCGATTGATTCCTTGCCTTTCCACTCCCCAAGTTATAGCTCCACTCCATGTGATATGTCAATTGTTGGATCTCTTTAGGGTTAACTGTTTTGTCATAATAGCCCATTTTTGTACCTTTAGGTTTAACTTTTGGGTTGTATCTCCAGATACGAACAAATAAGATACTCTTGTGTCCATAAGTGCATTCAGTTTCTTACCCTCAATTATCATGTCTACAAACATCAATCCTTTCTACTTGCGGCACCCTTTGGCCTAGATTGAATTTATCACTATCAGACCAAGCTTCGTGGTTTCCTTCCCTAACTCATCACCATCCTCCTTGTTGATGGTAGATAGCTAGGTTTTCTTAGGGTAACTCTCGACAAGTGTGGACCTTTACAAATGTAACAAGTAGTGGCTCACGGTCCTTATTGTTCCACTACTTTGGCTTTTACTTTCCATTTGGTGGCTTGCCTTGACCATTCTTGGTCTATCGACCTTTGTCCCCATCCTTGGACTATTGGTCTTTGTCTCCCTCCATGGACTATCGGTCTCTGCCATCACATGTTGGCTTAAATGACTCAAACTTCTTTTATGGCCAAATCTCTACCAAGGATTTAGTAGCTATCATGGCTTTGGCCAGATCTTTGACAACCTTTCATTGTAACTCATTCTTGGCCCATGATTTGAGTCCATCCATGAAACAAAAGAGACCTTTCTCTTCTCGAAGGTTTGAAATTTGAAGCATTAGTTCTAAAAACTCTCAAACATACTCCCATACCTTGCCTTTTTGACTAAGCTTCTGAATTTTCACCCTTAACTCATCATTAGAATACTTAGGGTAGAACTACTGCTTAAACTTTGCCATGAACTCCTCCCAAGTCTAGACAATAGCATCTCTATAGCTTGCATCATTACACCTGCATCTCCACCATAACAATGCAATGTCAACCAAATACATAGAGGTTATACTTACCTTAGTGGCATCCTCATCAATGCCCATGGCTTGAAAGTATTGCTCCATTTCCCATAGAATGTTTTCCACATCTTTTGTGGACCTAGCTCCCTTACACTCCTTTGGCTTGGGAACTGCCACTTAAGCCTTAGTTGTTATAGCTAACACACCATTTCCAATGGTTGCCTTGCATGTTGTTAGCTCCTCTTTGAGCTCATTCATCTCTTTGCACATCACCTTAACCATGTACTCTAAGGATTCATTCTTTTGGGTGAACATATGGATGGTTTTGTTGAGCGCACCATGAAATCCTTCCTTCATCTCCTTTTTAGTTTCCTCAAACTTCTCCCTAAGTTTTAACACTATCACCTTCACTTAGCTAAATGGCCAGTCATGATTGACATCATGTCTTTCAAGGTAGCCTTTTTCCCCTTTCCATAGGTTGGCTCCTAGACCTCTAGTTGTTAGATACCAACATATCTTAGAGATGCCATTTCCTTGAACACTTTGAGTGTGAACTAAACACCAACCTTGAAGTAAATCCTACTCTAATACCATTATCATGGGTTAAAGACTCAGCTTCGACTCGTGCAACTCCAAGACTCGAGAATGGACTCATTCGATGTCTTAGATCAGCCCTTTAATTGAACTAATGCATAGGCACGCAGTACTCTAGGGCCAATCACCCAACTTATTGCTAGACAAGGCTACACATAAGATGTTTAAATGGAAAGGCTAAAGAGAACAATAGAGATAGGAAAGAGAAAACTTGTATTATTCAAGTTTATCGATGTGTACATCAAATGAGGGTATGAAAGCCCTCTATTTGAAGCCCCTATGAATCAAGGCTAGGATTGACTCAATCCAATGACTATTATAAAGTCCAAGATTACAAAGAGATTACATGAGATATATATCAAGAGTTTAAATTGTACAGGGAAATATACTATCCTTAGTAGTCTCCAAATCCTTCTAGAATGCTCTATCTGTTATGTCTGTTTAGGCCTGTGCTTTGTTGGGTCTACTAGGGATTTCATCACTTGGCTAAATCGGTTGTAATGGAGAACACCATTCATTCCCAACCCCAAAAGGGTGTGGTGTAAAAAAATCAAGTGAGAAGACTTTGATGGGTGCGGTAGGGGGAGGAATGAATTGAAGTGATAAAGGGCTGAATCTTAGTGGATTGTGGTAGTAAGGCCACTCTACCCCTTACAATACCCCATTACGTATTTTAGTCATTTGTAAAGGATTCTACCCATTGGTCAATGAGAATTGAGCTCCAAGAGTCCTAGATGGCCTGTCTGCCATGAGGGCTGCACCTACAACATTTGTTCTTTTGGTCCATGGGCCCTGACTATAGGTTGGCAATTGAATGATCGGCATGTGCATTGCTTCTAGCCTAGATTCTTACTTAGAGGCATTTAGTCATAATCCAAAGCTTGGTAACTTCATGCCACTAACTTTTTAATTGAGTATGATGACCAATTGAGTGAATCAATGGTTCCTCACATACTAGGTTGAATTACTATTGTGACACTGCCATCAGTAAGGTAAAACTAACCTATCTCATGACAATCTAAACCTAACTTACATTCCCTATTGCTGTGTGAACAATCCAACATTTGGTGAATTATGCTTCACAATGATAGGAAGAGCAGACATCGAAGGATCAAAAAGCAATGTCACTATGAACACTTGACTACCACAAGCTAGTTATCCTTGTGTTAACTTTTCTGACACCTCTTGCTTTAAATTTCAAATGATTGATAGGCCGTGTTTTCATAGGTCATATTCATATTGGAAATTAGAATCAAACAAGCTTTTACCCTTTTGTTCCACATGAGATTTCTATTCTCATTAAGTTCATTTTTGGACACTTGCATTATCTTTTAATAGATGTGCTGCCCCAACCAATCTACCCTTTTGACATTGTCTTCTACCATGATCAATCGAGCAAGGCCAGCCTTGGGTCTAAAATAAGGGGTCATGCCTTGCCTCTGATTCATCGAATAGGTAAAACAATGTTAAAAGTAGTGGTATTTCAATTTTGCTCGAGGGCTCCCACTTGTCCTACACCTCTCAAGTCATTTCACAAAGTTGGACTAGAGTCAAGCTTAACAAGGTCTTCTTTCCCTATTGATTCTACCAAGCCCATTCCATTGGCTATGGTTTCCCTAGATGGTAGACAGGGATAGTGGGAATCTCATTAATTCATTCATGTGCATCACTAATTAGTTGATGAGGCATTTGGCTACCTTTAGAGAGTTATAGTTACTCCTACCATTTACCTGTGCATGGTTAAATTTCTTCACTTTGACATTCAGAGCACTGGGTAGAAATCACATTACGTGAATCCGTAGAGACCTTCGCAATGCTTTGTTTTAATTAAATAGTCAAATTCCTCTTGTCTGTACTAGTTTTAAGTCAACTATTTATCACTTAAAAAATGCCCCTGAGGCTGCCATTCCCAACCATCCCCTGATTGGCATGTAGTGACCTACTCTCACCATGGGAGCAGTTCAAGCAGTGCACCAACACCAAATGGGTTCAGGATTGGGACCTCCATACCTAGCCCTTAGAGCTAATCCTTTTGTCGAGGTTATAGATCCATTTTACTGACTTCCTTTGCCAACACTATTCCATTGACAAGAAGCTATTCACTTTAGAGACCTGATAGATTATAAGTACCATCGAGTGCAGATAGCACTCAGTCCTCTAGATTTTCAAAGCCTATTGGGGGCACACTGAACACCATGCAACATGCGGTGTTTTTTTTAGCCACTAAACCCTACTTCTGATTGAGACATTTTTTAGGTGGGCAGGTTGTTAAACAAAAAAGAAAACTTTTCCCAAGGCCCCTACTGATATCTTTAAACTACCTAATGTCGCCATCAATCATCATGTCCTAGTTTAGGAATTTTAACCCGATTCCCTTTTGTAGCTTATGCTGGATGCACTATCGGATAGGCTTCCCTTATCTCTTAGGATTGACCAACCCATGTGCAAGTGCTATTCACATGGGACCTTTCCACTCATAGGCTTATGCCCCGACCCATGACACATGCACGAGCTTGGCTAGACAAAGGCATTTTTATGGTCAATGAGAAAAGGCCATAAGACTACCAAATACCTAAAAAACTTGGCTAGACCAAGCCTATGATCGTAGCTTCTAGTTGCACCACCTTAGGGAGCCATTACTTGATTCAAGGACTTGGTAAAAGGTCAATGATTTAGGGTAGCATTAGTAATAGGTGTCATAGGCTGGGGGTTTAAGCCAAGTACCCATGTGGCCTTAGGCTAAAAACTACTATGTATGTGCCTAAGATAGCCTCTTTTCTAACTCTATGCTAAACGCTTGTGTTATGGACTCCATTGGCTCTTTAAGAGCTTGGAAGAAAGCTAGGAAAGAGAGTTAAAGCAATTCTATTTCTATTTACTTGATGCTATGCACAATTGCTTTTACATTGACTCTTATGTCTATCCCCATGTCTCTAATCTGACAAAGTCTATGCCTTGGTTCCTCTTACTTTTCTCTTGTTGCTTCTCCTATGAATTACGAATGAGAGGGAAGGGCTCTATTTATACCTGAGGCTCTCAACATATATGGCCTTTATTGATCTAAGTGTGTGGCTTTTGTAAGCCTTTTAGACCTTTCCATGGCCCCTAAACGCATCCTAGTTTGGCTAAGGCCTTTATAGAATCTAGCTTGTTCTAGGCTCCCTGCTGAACCTTAGGTCAGAAGAGTTTGGGCACTCCTGCTAAGTGCCCATGCCTAATGAGTTCCAGAACCTTCCTTGTCTAGTTATTACTCTACCCATAATTAGGGCGTTCTTGAGCCTTCCTCATCTGGGCATTACAATACCTACTACTGTTCTTGCTCTAGGCCATTCTAGAACCTTTAGTACTTGCACACTAGGCTAGCCTCCAAGCTTCTCCAAACTCTTTTATGCCAATGCACCTAGCCTATCTCCTGGCTAATCTAGAGCCATCTTTCTAACGAGCCCTCCCTATTCTTGACATTAGGTTGCTCACCTTGCCATGCTCTCAAACTTTAGCCTAGGCCCTAGTCTACACACTCATGCCTCATATGTGCCTTTAGGACCTTGGTCTCGATCCTTATTGGTCCTTCGACTGCACCAACTTAAACAAGCTATGTCTCATAATCCTTTAAACTTAGAACTTACGCATGGATTATGACATTGTCCTTCACTTGTTCTAGCAACACCCCTATTGTTAGGAAATGTAATTCCTTCACTACATGTGCACACTAGATTGATGTCCTGTCTTATCTCAATGGTCCTTAGCACATGATGGTTTTTAGTATATGATAGTTCTCAGTACACCTTCATAGTCATCCCTTACTTCGATCACAATCCCAATGATGTTCCCACAAAACCATGCTTTTCAAAGCATGTAGTGCCTTAGTTGGTGATGTGCCATTACCTTATCTTTGTGCATAATGGGCCCTTCAGGGCATGCAGCACTCACGTCACATAGGCTTCCACGAATCCTGGCTTATTGAAGTGTTCAACACCTCTATGTCTAATGTGCCATTACCCTCTCCTCTACACTATGCATTCCTTACCTTTTTCCCACACTTAATAGGCCTTTTGAGGTGTACAGTGCACATAGGTGCAAGGCATGTAGCACTCACATCTAGGCTATTACACTTTCTTTGACAAACCCTCTATCTACAGGGCCAGTGGCTTTTTGTAGCTAACTCATTGTGCCCTCATTAATAGCCTGAGAGATCCTCTTTTCTTGGGTCAACCACCATCACTACTCTTGCCATTAAACTCTCTCTAAATCCTCTCAATGGCTTTAAGCTTCTTCTGCTATGGGTGTTCCTTGGCCTCTTGTAGTCTTAAGCACAAGAAGTAGTTAAAGGGCATAGTCATCATACTTGTCCTAGATCGAACCCTTATTCCATGCCTTCTAATGTTGTATCTCTTTATTGGCCTCCTCTTCCTCTGAAGAATTGCTACTCCTATCTCTCTCACTCAAGCCCTTACCCCTAGGCTCAGTTGTTACCCTTGGGCTATGGAGACTTAGTGCACTAAACCTCAACCACTGACTTAGCAATGGTAATACTCCTGTTTCAAGTCTCGTACACTATCACTTCACTCGGCTCTTACCCATGGCTTTTACCCTTTTATGCACTCTTCTGACATAGAGTCTAGCACTCATATATGATCTTTGGTGTTCTCAAACTAACTTTCATGGATGATAACCACTTTTTCGACTAGCCTTCCTCTCCTTACACATGGGTGGGTAGCCATCATGCACATCACCTATACACCCAACCACAAATGTGAAGCTCAAACTAAGGATCTCGCATACATCCTTATGAGCACTCAAGCATCCTTGTGCCCTACTCTCAGCACCAGCAACCAACAATACCCATACCATGCAAGCTATCATCACAAGCGGCACACTAGCATACAAGTTGCTCGCATAACTTAAACTAACATCAACACTGCACATAATGAAGGTTCTAATCCCCCTCTATTGAAACTTGGTCTGATACCAACTATCATAGGCTAGGGGCTTAAGCCTGGCACCCATGCGACCTTAGCTAGAAACTACCATCTATGTGCCTAAGTTAGCCTTTTTTCTAACTCTGTGCTAAACACTTTTTCCGTGCATTCCATTGGCTCCCAAGGTGCATGGGAGAAAGCTAGGAAAAAGAGTTAAAGCAATTGTAATTTTTATTTACTTGATGCTATGTGCAATTGCTCAATGACCTTATAATGACTCTTATGTCTATCCTCAAGTCTTTAATATGGCTAAGTCCATGCCTTGGTTCCTCTTACTTTTCTCTTATTGGTTCTCTTGTTAACTACAAATAAGGGGGAAGCCTCTATTTATACCTAGGCCTCCCCAGCACATATGGCCCTTATTGATCCAAGTGTGTTGCCTTTATAGGCTTTCTAGAGCCTTCCATGGCCTCTAGACACTTCCTAGGTCAGCTAAGGCACTTGTAGAATCAAGCTTATTCCAAGCTCCTCGTTAAGCATTGGGTTTGGAAGAGTCCAAGCACTCTTATTGAGTGCCCTACCTAGTGGGTTCCTGAACCTTCCCCATCTGGTCACTGCTCTACCCATAGCTAGGGCCTTCTAGAGCCTTCCTCGTTTGGGCTACAGTACACGTAACTATTCCCATACTAGGTTATTTTGGAACTTTTGGTGCCATGCAGTTGGCTAGCCTCCATGCTTCTCCAGGCTCTTTTGTGCCCATGAACATGGCTCGTCTCTAGGCTAATCTAGAACCTGTTATGCCTATTTGCCAGTGCCACTCTTTCAGGCCATTTTAGATCTTTCCAATGAGAAATCCCCATTCTTGGCACTAGGTTGCTCACCTTGCCATGCTCTTGTACCTTAGCTTAGGCCCTGGTCCACACATTTGAGCCTCATATGTGCTTTAAGGACCTTGGTCTTGATCTTTCTCGGTCCTTCACCCATACCAACTCAAACAAGCTACATATCTTAACCCTCTTAGCTTAGGACTTGCATACAGACCATGACATTCTCCCCTATTCGTTCTAGTAACACCCTCATTACTAAGGGATCTTATTCCTTCACTATGTGTGCATGCTGGATTGATGTCCCACTCTTATTCTGATGGTTTTTGGCATATTTTGGTTATTGTTACATGATGGTTCTCAATAAACCTTCACAGTTATCATTTGCTCTGATTGTGATCCCAATGTGGTTCCTATGAAACCATGCTTGTCAAAGCATGCAATGCCTTAGCTAGTGACATGCCATTACCCTATCCCCACACTCAATGGACCTTTTGGGGCATGTAGCACTCATGTCATGTAGGCTTTCACAAATCTTGGCATGTCGAAAAGTGTAGCACTTCTATGTTCGATGTGCCATTACCTTTTCCTTTGCACCATAGGGTCTTTACCCTCTTTCCCCTTCGAGATGTATAAGGCACACTGATGCAAGGTGTGCAATGCTCACAGCTAGGCCATTACACTTTCTTCAACCACACTTACCTTACCCTCATCAGGAGCCTAAGAGATCCCTTCTTCTCAGCTTAATTGCCATTGTAACTTTTGCCGTTGGACTCTCCTTAAGTCCTTACAATGGCTCCAGGCTTCTTCCACTTTGGCTGTTTATTGGCCATATATGGTCCTAAGCATAATGAGCAGTTAAAAGACATGGTCACTGTACCTTTATCCTGGACCAAACCGTTGGTCCTTGCCTTTCGATGCTGTGGTTCTTCATTGGCCTCTTTTTCCCTTGAAGAACTACTATTCTCATCTCTTCAACTCAAGCCCTTGCCCTTGGGCTTAACTTTTACTTTTGGGCTGTAGAGACTTAGTGCAGTCAGCCTCGACCACCAATTCAGCAATGGCAATACTCTTACTTTAAGTTCCATACCTTACCACTTTACTCAACTATTACCCATGGTTTTTACCCTTTTTTGGACTCCTCCCATATTGAGTCTAGCACTTGCATATGATCCTTAGTGCCTTCAAATAGGTTTTCATGGTTGACAATCTCTCTTTTGAACTAGCCTTTCTCTCTTTACACATAAGTGGGTGGCCCTAATGCACATAACCTGTTCACTTAACCATAAATGTGAAGCTAGAAGTAAGGATCTCCCACACATCCTTATGAGCCCTCAAGTGTCCTTGTGCCCTACTCCTGGCTCTAACAACCAACAAAGCCAACACTATGCAACCTCACATGCAAGCAATCATCACAAGTAGCACATTAGCACACATGTTGCTTGTACAACTCAAACTCGCTTCAACACTGGTCATAACAAAAGTTCTAATCCCCCTTGGTCAAAACCTACTTTGATACCAATTGTCATGGGCTAGAGGCCTAAGCCTAGCACCCATGTGGCCATAGGCTAGAAACTACCATCCATGATATAAGTCAACCTCTTTTCTAACTCTTTTCTGAACACTTGTGCCATGCATTCCATTGGCTTCCAAGGATCTTAGTAGAAATCTAAAAAAGAGAGTTAAAGCAATTGTTTTTCTATTTACTTGATGCTATGTACAATTGCTCAATGACCATACAATGACTCTAATGTCTACCTGAAGTCTCTAATATGGCTAAGTCTATGACTTGGTTCCTCTTACCTTTCTCTTGTTACATCTTTTGTTAACTACAAATGTGGGGAAGGGCCCTTGTTTATACCCACACATGGTGTGCAGCCTAGCATGTGCCAATGATGTTCAAAGAAACTATCCGCACAAAGGGCTAGCATGTGCTAATGGTGGTCGAAGCATGTGTCAAGACCAAGGGCCAACATGTCCTGATAGTGGTCGAGGCATGTGGATGATCACAATCTGTAAGCAGGTCTTAGCACATGGGTTCTCTCTGAGTTGAGGAATAGTTCTAGTTTTAGTAGGATAGGTTAGCCAGAGTGACTAAGCTTTGAGCCCTACTGGAGGCCCAGGTCATAGGGAACTAGCTAGAATAATGGTATGGCAGTGATCAAGACTCTAGAGGCTCAAGCATGGTGTTCAGGTTTGGCAGAACTGAGCTAGGCCTAGGTACTGGCACTGGTGAGTGATTCTTAAGCACACAATCAGACCAAAGTGTGGGCATTGATGATGAAGGTGCTGGCACATAGACAGACCCATGTGCAGGCCCTAATGATCGATGTGCAAGTGCACGATCAAACCCAGATGTGGGCACACTTGAACACAGTATCAAGAGGATTAGATTTATGGGCTTATGGAAGGCCTAGTATTACAACACAATCTTTGACAAGCTAGAATTGTGTTGAGCACTTGAGTTTTGTAGGCTGACTTAGGCAGACAAAGTCAATCCCCTATCCAAGGTCGTACAAAGTTTGGCAAGATCGAAGACCATGACACATGGATTGAGTGTCATTTGGTGCCTATGGCGATCGGGAGGCAGACAAGTATCTTGAGTGGGAGGTTTATGGTACACATGCTGCACCAAGTGCCAACATCTACTAAAAAGATGTCTAAGGCAACAACCCGTACCAAGGGCCCACTTGCACCAATAATGGTTGAAGCAAGTGCTTGCACCAAGTGCTAGCATTTAGCAATGATGTCCAAGGCAACATCCTATACCAAGGGGCTAGCATCTACTGATGGCATATGAGGCAACAATACCCATCACATATTTAAGTTATCTACAAAGGATTCTACCCATCACTTGGTTGGAATTGAGCTCTAAGAAGGCCCATACGGCTTGTCTATTGCAAGGGCTACACCTATGACATATGCCTTAGAGGGCATCGACCCCTATTGCAGGTCAGCAATTAGGCAACAGGTGCATGCATCACTTCTAGCCTAGGTTTTGACATAAAGGCATTTAGTCATAATCTAGCGCATGGTAGCTTCACGCCACCAACTTTTCAACCATGTGCGATTACCAATTGTGAGAATCAATGGTTCCTCTCACACTAGGTTGAATTACTATTACGACACTGCCATCAGTAGGGTAAAACTACCTTATCTCATGATGGTCTAAACCAAGCTCACATTCCCTATTGGTGGGTGAAAAATCAAACACATGGTGAATTTTGCTTCATAATGATAGGAAAAGCTTACATCAAAGGATGAAAAAGCAATGTCACTATGAACGATTGGTTACCACAAGCCAGTTATCCTTGAGGTAACTTTTTTTACACCTTTAGCTTGAAATTTTGAAGGTCTAACAGATTGATAGGCCATGCTTTCATCATTGATATTCATACTGTAAATCATAATCAAATGAGCTTTTACCCTTTTATTTCATATGAGATTTCAATTCTTATTGAGCTCATCTTAGGACACTTGCATTATCTTTTAACATATGTGCTACCCCAACTAAACTCCCCACCTAACAATGTTTTTTGCCAGGATCAACCAATTGAGGTTGGCCTTAGGTCCGAAAGTCATACCCCACCTCTGATACATGGAATAAGTAAAATAACATTAAAAGTTGTGGTATTTCAATTTCACCTGAGGGTTGTCACTTATCCTACACTTATTAAGTCATTTCACAAAGTTGGACTAAAGTTAAGCTCAACAGGGTCTTCTTTCCCCATAGAATCTACCAAGCCTTTCCTTTGGCTATGGTTTCACTAGATAGTAGACAGAGACAGTGGGAATCTTGTTAATCCATTCATGCTTGTTACTAATTAGATGACAAGGCATATGGCTACCTTAAGAGAGTCATAGTTACTCCTGTCATTTACCCGTGTTTGGTTAAATTTCTTCACTTTGACAATCAAAGCACTGGCAACAATCATATTCTATAAGCATTTACAAGGACCATCATAATGCTATGTTTTAATTAAATAGTCGGATTCCCTTTGCCTATACTAGTTCTGAGTTGATTGTTCATCACTCGAGGAAAGCCCACAAGGGAGGCATTCCTAGTCTATCCTTCAGCTAGCAAGCTATGACCCACTCACACTATGGGAACAGCTATAGTAGTGCATTGACAGTCAATGGGTTCAAGACTAGGACCCCCATGCCTAACCTTCAAAGCTAATCTTTTTCTTGAGCTTATAGATCCATTTTGCTGACTTCCCCTACCTACATTATTCCATCAACTAGAGGCTATTCATATAGGAGACCTAATGCGATTATGAGTACAACCAAGCATAAATGGCACTCGATCCTCTAGATTTTTAAGGGCCATTAGGGTGCACTAGACATTGCATGATGTGCGGTGCTCTTCTTGCTACTAGACCCTACCTCTGGTTGCATCGTTTCTAGGGTGGGCAAGCAATTAAACAGAAAAGATAACTCTTCTTGAGGCCATCACCAATGTCTTTAAACTCCTTAATGTTGTTGTTAGCTATCGTATTCTAGTTTAGGAATTTTAACCCAATTCCCTTTTAAAGCTAACACTGGACATGCTATCAGATGAATTTCCCCCATCTTTTAGGATCAACTAACCCATGTGCAAGTGTCATTCACATGGAACCTTTCCCCTTTTCAACCTTCAAAATTCTCATTTGAATATTTGTTACAACCATCAAGATCTACATCGATGGTTGCTCTGCCCAGGCTCATACCATGGGTTTTGCAATGATCGCCTTGCCTTCTCACTCATCAGGGCCCGATCCTTTCCCCGACAGCCAAGTATAGGTCACATACTTAAGCACCATCCATTTTTGGGTCTAGTTGATTGGTAGGTGAGTTGTTATATACTCTTTAGTAGATTTTGACTTCTATGACCACCATCCTGCTATCTTAATTGACCAACCCCTTTATGGGTTCTAAGTTAGCATGTAGTTAGGCACTGTAACTTGGCTTTCAGCTCAACCCACATTGCTAGTTTTGCTTACCAAAAATGGCCCCCTTAGAGCTATTGATTCCATGGCATGGCTCAATGGAGTAGCAGCATCATCCTCCCAATTTGAAGTTTGAGAATAGGTCAAGGGCATTGCACCCCTAATGCCTCTAATCATTAGCTTTACCCTATAGAACTCACTAATGGTGCAACTATCCTAAGGGAAACTTCAAAAGGAACTAGCTACTAGATGGTTTGATTAGTTTTTTGCCCGTATACCTAAGTTAGATGAACAATTTCAACATCAATATCACTGTAGGCCTCCATCAAAGTTTTCTTTGGCTTCACCTTGCTCAGGTATGGTTCACCATCTTTTAGGTCTTGACAAGCATGCTCACACTCAAACCCTTCTTAAAAGATCAAGGTTGGTAGGTAATGCACCCATGAGGTATCCCACTAATCAACTTCCTTATGCCTTATGGGTTTTCTAGCCCATTGACTCACACACATGTCAAACTCCTTAGTTCATGTTTTAAGATGGGCTATATTGGGAGCCTATAGGTTGATGTCAGGAGCATATGGGTACCAAGTTACACCAATGTGGTGTGTGTTGTATTCCATAATCATGGTGACAATGTCTTAAGGGCATATCAAAAGCTTGGGCTTGGGCCGTTGCTATGACCTAAGTTGGTCCACTCCCCGAGCTGATCGACAGATTGGCCGATCGATAGACTGGCTCTTGCCATTCTACATTCGACTAGGGTGTGTACTAGCCCCATCTGCTTTCTTCCCAATAATTTCAAGCACTCTTTGACTTTCTTTCCAAAGTCCTTTTCATCTTTTGCTTACAATACTTGTTCGCTATCGGTCTCTCGAGTGTATTTAGCCTCATATAGAATTTATAGCCCGATTGGGGCTGCATTTTTAAATAACCTGACTCACAGACAATGCTTCATGGTTTAACAAGGTCTCGATCCAATAGGGCTCTCACTCCCTTGGTGCCCCTTTCTAAGGGAGTTTAGCATAGTCTACTACTGAGGATGCTTCTCCAAACTACAATTCAAACGACATGGGTGCTCAATTCTCAAGCTAGGCTCTACTCGGTTTGCTCATCATTACTAAGTGAATCCTGGTAAGTTTCTTTTTCTCCACTTATCAATGTGCTTAAACTCAATAGGTAATCCCACCTAACTAAGGTCATGATGCAAGCATCAACTAAGCAATACAAAGGGTCTGATGGGGTCTAGATGGATGATGAGTGTGCATCACTAGAGACGAGGCATGTTGAAAGCTTTACCACCAATGATTATGGCACTATCATTGTCGGGGACTCACTTTTGGGCCAACCACAACTGATGAGATCATGGCATGCCATCTTTTGCCTTCTCACCCAAAGCTTGATGGTGGGGGGTTGGAGGGGTGATGATGCATGACCCTAGCAGGCATGCCCTCAAGCCTAATGGCTTGGGGTGCAACTTGCACTCAAAGATTGATGGTCATGAAGATTCTAAAATTCACACCAAGGTATCACATTTTGTTGTTGTTCTTCATTAATGTGAGAGCCAAGATATCATTTGTCAAGAGTCATTTTCATTTTTTATGACAAAAGAGTCATGGTAACGTCTATGAACATATCGCAAATAGGATGGTCATGGCACATACGCTCCTGTTTTCATTCTGGATTTCGCTTTGCATGATTCATGTCCGAGGGTTTGTTATTTAGTCACGAAAGATGATATCGATCATTTCACCTACCCAAGAGGCAAAACAAATTGACCATCATGCATGCCTAGAGCTAAAAGGACTCCAAGCACAAAGACACCCTCACCCCCTTGATGTTTCATTAACGAATTCACAAGTTGTTCATTAAACATGTTTTGACAATGATCCATCTTTAGGGTCACTTATAGAAACCTTGTTACGGCTTTTCCTTCCCCTAAATGATAAGGTTTAGTGGACTTTTTATGACATTGCAAGTAGAAAATTGTCCACATCATTATAATCCAAACACTTCATTAGACCATTCAATCGGTAGAAGTGACAAGCAGTGTGTACAAAGGGCAGGGACTTAGTCAACACAAGCTAATGATTCGCACTTGCTAGGAATTCCTCATTGAAGACCAACAATTGCAATGATCTATCCCCATCATGATGAAATTTCAAAGATTACCTAGGCCTGTCAGCCAAGGCTATAGATTAGTTGAATACATTAATGTAGCATGCTTGTGGCCCATAACATCTAAGGGCATAATAGACCTATTATTGCTTCAAACTTCCTTGGCCTAAGTGGCCATAGTCCCTCTAAGAAGCTAGCCATAAAGGATCACCTTCTTATAGCTAGTTAGCAGGCTGAGGTCTTGTTCATTAACAAAATTAACTAGATAAATCACTCCACCAATTAAGAAAAGCCATGCACCACCACCCATAGAATCAAGAAAGAGCTCTCAATTAGTCAATACTTATTATGTCTGGACCTAGTAAGTTTCTTCATGTTGAGTCAAATTAAGCTGCATGCTCCACTCTTAGTGGTGCCTTTTAGTGACCATACTCTCTTTGAAACCCAAAGACTTTGATTTCTTATAAGGTGCTAGCAGAGACTAGAATGGCATCTGATCATCTTCAAGCCCCTAACATTCATTCTTGATTAATGAAAGCATCCTTGGTAAATGCTTTCATAGTTGTTCATTTTTCATAAATCAAAGAATTCCACTTTTGACTATGAAAAATGAATGCCCCCAATTGTCCATATTAATCATTACTCCAATCCCGAAGGCCAACATAATAGGATCGAAATGCTATAATGTTATCCCATGCTAATGTATACAAGTGTAGGCTTGCTTTAAGTACTCTAATTTCTTCAAAGGAATAACACTAGAGAATGACCTGGCTAGTTAAGGCAATGAGGGCATCATCTGTAGTAGGGACAAATAGATTGGTGCTCACCATGAGATGGACCGATGACCCAACCTTAGTTCTAACTATGAGCTTTTTTACTGCAACAATTGAAATATATTTATTGGAGCTAGAATTACTATGGTTGTTCGTATAAAACTTGCCCTCATATGGATCCTTGTTAAAAACTTTAGATTATACTCATTTCAATTACCAGACTCGTAGAGCCTAGTATTGTTATTTATTGTCACTACCTCCCCATGTTAGGATTAGGTAATTTGTGCACCTACTGCCTTCCTTGGATATGGTAGCTATTTCTTAAGCTCCTTTTATATAATCAAACCCTAATTTTCCATCACCCATCACCACTATAGTAGGCCACTACCATAAAAAATTGATAGGGAAAAATTTGAATGATGCATCGCTGGCACAAAGGCCATGCAATTTGTTGAGTTATCATGAATCATCAGAGCAATGGGAAAAGCCCTCATCAACCTTTTATCTAATAAATGCATCCCTCTAGAAATTAGGGTTTGTTGCACGTATTAGCTCTAGAATTACTATGGTTATTCAAGTAGTAGATCCATTAAGCAGACTATAATTGATTTAATGAGCCATTCACAATTACACAGCCTAAATTAGTTCATACTTAGACATGCATGGCTTAATCTTTGAGACAAGCTTATGACTACTAGCAGGATCAACCAAGTCACATTCCTTTAGGATGTTGGCACCGCATGGGCCTCAACACAATGACTGAGTGGCAGAGAGAGCCAAAACAAAGTATAAGCGTTAAGTGTGTGAAACACGTAAAATGCATAGCATCAGATGAACAAGGGTTAAGAGCCTATGCCTACAAAAAATTTTACATTTGAGAGCACGATTGAATACCAATGCACCAATGTGGCCATAGAGGTTTGGGTGGCATACTTGGGACACAGGGCATAATTAAGGGTCTGACTCATAGCCCCTAAGGACACAAGATGGATAAGGGATGGCAAGACATCTAGTTTTTATCGATTTAGGTACATAGCATAGGATCTTGATTGCACCCCAGGGTATGATGACCACATGAAGGAGATTGAAGAGGATGACAGGTTGATAGTTTGATGCAATAAGCATGGAGCCTATTAACATGCATAACCATAGCACCATTTATATGCCCATTATGTACAATTAGCAATATCCACCACACTGATCCATAACTACCCAATCAATTACGCAACGAGCGAGTAGAGGAAATGATGTGCAAGGCCATGCTGCAACTACATGGCTTGGAAAATACAAGGAAAGGCCATGAGATTGCCCCTGCCCATCCAACAATAACAATGGCAATGACACCACAATACTTGGTCCTGAGCTTAGGACCCCACAATGCAAAACTTCCTCATAATGACCTCCACAGGGATGTTTACTACTGCCTTCCATTACTTGTTCCTAGGGCGTCTTAGGTAGCCTCAACTTACATGCAATGGGCTTGGCCAGGCCAAGGCATTTTTCGTTGTGGTCGACAATGAAAGCGATGCTGATGACTGCCAATACCTAGAGAGAACTTGGCCAGACCAAGCCTATAACCATAGCTTCTGCTTGCCCCAACCACCTAAGGAACTATTGTAAGATTTAGAGACTTAGTTTGCGGGTCTAGGGTAGCATCAACCAATAGGCATAAGCTTAAGCTTGGCACAATCGAGCCCATTTTTTCGGTTATGCACACCAATCAATCGAGGCCATAAGCACCTGTGAGTCACCAAAGTAACCAGTCACTGGCGGCCTGGATTTTGCTCCAAAGACATTGTTGTTAATGAACACAATGATAGGTCCATCACGCACACCTACTCCCTTTGTGGGGGGACAGGGGCCCAAACAACCACCCTTTAAAAAGCATAAGAGATTTGATAGATATGCTAGCAATAAACATTAAAATGTCTAAAATAAGGACATTTTTTTAAATAGACATATCTAGGACCAAGGATCCATAGGTGCTAATGATGGTTGAGGTAATTACTCACATCAAGGGCCATCTTTTATCGATGCTGATCGAAGCATGTGCTTGTGTCATGGGCTCCGACCTTAGACTCAGAATCCAGGTGGCCTTAGGCTTGGAATCACCTCATTGTAGCCTAAGTTAGCCCTAAAATGCCAGCGTGCGAGCATTAGAACAATGGAAGGGCTGAATGCGCAAGTTTGAGAGAAACAAGAAAACAGGATAAATTGCTGGAATATGCTTTGTATTCACTGAAACAAAAGTGTCTGATGGTGTACAAATGAGGGTGGAACAGCCCTCTATTTATAGTTAAGGCTCCAGCTACACTTAATGGCAAATCTCTAGAATTAAGGCTAAAATAAAGGAATTACAAAGATTACAATCAATCAGGATTCTAACTCCTGAATTCTAGGTCAACCAAATCTGCCAAGAGGCTCCTACTGATCATGTAGGCTTTTAGAAGATCTTCATCTCCCACCTTGGCCCCTTTGGATATGGCGACATTCTACAGGCCAGGCCTTGGCCTCATGGGCTGGCCTGCAAGCTATGCGGGCATTTGGCCTTGTCACCTAGGCCTTGCACGCAAATACCTGCCAGCGTGCCTGGTGTGGGCTTTAACCTCTGGCTTGTGCTGGTGCGCCTGATGTGCCTGGCGTGCCCACCCAGGGCATGACATTCTCCCCACCTGATTATGCAATGCCTCATTACATCCTCTACATGGTTCAACTTGATCTGGTCCCTAAATTGCCATAAGTCCTGTTGGTTCCCAACTTAGCCTCACTGTCTGGAAGTCTTCCAGCACCAAGTACTCTTATCTTAGTCGATAGTTTTTCTATCTCACCTCTCGATCAGCTATGATGCTGTGGACCTCCTTTTCATATGAGGCCCTTGCTCCCAATGGTGCACATTTTGACTTTACCCATCTTGGATCTCCTTCATCCTCATGGAACGCTTGAGCATGCTTACATGGAACATCGGGTGTACCCTCAACTTGGGTGGCATATCTAGCTTGTAGCAACCTTGCCTACCTTTTTGACTACTCGAAAAGGTCCCCATACCTTTAAACTAGGCCTTTATGCAGCCCTGTGGTGCACAATGGGATGCAGCTTCACCAACACCAAGTCTCCAACCTGGAACTGCACATCCCACCTATTCTAGTCTACCCACTTCTTCGACCTCTTTGCCACCTTATGTAGACAGACTCTGGCCAAGTCAGTTTGCTCCTTACCATGCCTTTCAAACTTGTATGCTGCTGGATTTGACCCTATATAACTTGCAACAATCGAACTGGTGTTAGTGGTTGTTGACCTATCACAACCTTAAATGGGCTCTGGTTCATTGCCTCGCTCCTTTGCAAGTTGTAGGAAAACTATGCAACATCTAGCAGCTTTGGCCAGTCCCTTTGTATGGCACTCACATAGTGCCTGAGGTAGACATCCAATAGTCCATTCAT
>NW_019168093.1:0-121321 GCF_002303985.1 Durio zibethinus
TTATTGGCAAAAGAAAAGGTCATAATGATTTGAAATAGATAATTATTCAAATAGTCATGACTATTTGAAATTATTCAGTAAATATATTTATTTTTTAAATCTTTTACTTATTAATTGTCAAAATATTTAGAAAAATTAATATTATTTTAATCTGAATAAACTTGTATGAACATAAATAATTGTTCTATAACAAAACAAAAAATCATAACAAGTTGAAATAAATAATTACTCAAATAGTCATAACGATTTGAACTTATTTAGTAAACATATTTATTTTTTAAATCTTTTACTTATTAATTGTCTTAATATTAACAAATTTATATTATTTTATTTGAAATAAGCTTGAATGAATAGAAATTTTTTTTTTACAAAACAAAAGGTTATGCTATTTCAAATAGATAATTATTCAAATGATTATAATTATTTAAATATGTTTAGTAAACAGATTCATTTTTTAAATCTCTTTATTATTAATTTTTGGATTATTAATAAATTAGTATTATTTTATTTTGAATAAGCTTATATGAATTGAAATAATTCTTTTATGACAAAACAAAAAGTCATAACGATATGAAATAGATAATTATTCAAATAGTCATGATTATTTGGTTCTAGTTCAATAAAATATATTTATTTTAAAATTTTGACTATTAATTGTCAAATATTAATAAATTAGTATTATTTTAATCCAAATAAGCTTGTATGAATAGAAACAATGTTATAATAGAACAAAAAGTCATAACGATTTAAATAAAATAATTGCTCAAATAGTCATAACTATTTAAACTAGTTGATAAATAGATTTATTTTTTAATCACTATAATTTTTGAAATATTAATAGACATATTACTTTATTTCCGAACAAACCTAGATGATAGGGTAAACCAAAAACAAAGGTCATAATGATTTTGAAATATATAATTCTTCAATAGTCCATAATTATTTGAACTATGTTAGGTAAATAGAATTATTTTTAAATATCTTATTATTATTTTTTGAAATATTAGTAAATTCATTTTTATTTTATTCCAAATAGGCTAGTATGAATTCAAACAAACCTCTTTATGACAAAACAAAAATTCATAACGATTTGAAATAGATAATTGTTCATATAGTTTTAAATATTTGAACTGGTCAGCAAACAAATTATTTTTAATTCTCTTAGTAATTAACTTTTGGAATATTATTAGATTAGTGTTATTTATTCAAATTAAACTTGTATGAAAGAAAATAATTGTTTCATGACAAACCAAAAGGTTATAATGATTTGAAGTTTACAATAGTTCAAATAGTCATAACTATTTGAATTAGTTTGGTAAATAGATTTATTTTTTAAATCTCTTACTTATTAATTTTTGAAATATTAATAAATTAGTTTTATTTTATTTCGAATAAGCTTGTATGAATTGAAATCATTGTTTTATGATAAAACAAAAAGTCATAATGATTTGAAATATATAATTGTTCTGAACCACTTCAGCAAATGGATTTATTTATTAAATCTCTTAGTTATTAATTTTTGGAATATTATTAAATTAGTATTGTTTTATTCCAAATAAACTTATATGAACTGAAACAATTATTTTATAATAGAGCGAAAGGTTATAACAATTTGAAATAGATAATTGTTCAAACAGGAACTGGTTCGATAAACAGATTTATTTTTTAAATCTCCTATTTAAAAATGTTTGAAATATTAATAAATTAGTATTATTTTATTTCAAATAGGTGTGTATGATAAAAACAATTGTTTTATGACAAAACAAAATTTTGATAACAATTTGAAATAAATAATTGTTCAAATGGCATAATTATTTGAACCAATTTGACAAACTAACTTATTTTGTAAATCTCTAACTTATCAATTTTTGAAACATTAATAAAGTAATATTATTTTATTTCAAATAAGCTTTTATGAATTGGAATAATGGTTTTATGATAAAAAAAAAGGTCATATTTATTTTAAATAGATAATTGTTCAAACAGTCATAACTATTTGAACTTGTTCGATAAACAGATTTATTTTTTTAATTTCTTATGTATTATTTTCTAAATGTTAATAAATTAGCATTATTTTATTTCAAATAAGCATATATGAACTAAAAAAATTATTTTATGACTAAATAAAATGTTAGAACAATTTGAAATAGATAATTGTTTTAATAGTCTTAACTACTTGAATTGGTTTGTCAAACACATTTATATTTTAAATCTCTTATTAATTTTTAAAATATTATTAATTTACCAATATTTTACTTCGAATAAGCTTGTATGAATAGAAACAATTGCTTTATGACAAAACAAAGATCACAATAATTTGAATTGGTTCAATAAACAGATTAGTTTTTGAATCTCTTATTAAATTTTGAAATATTAAAAAATTAGTATTATTTTATTTTGAATAATTTTGTATGAATCAACAATTGTTTTATGACAAAACAAAATGTCATAACAATTTGAAACAAATGATAGTTCAAATGGATATGACTATTTGAACTTATTCAATTAACAGATTTATTTTTCAATCTCCAACTTATTAATTTTTAGACTATTAATAAATTAGTATTATTTTATTTCAAATAAAATTGTATGAGTAGAAACAATTGTTTTATGATAAAACTAAAGATTATAATGATTTGAAATAAATAATTATACAAATAGTCATAACAATTTAAACTTTCTCAGTAAACAAATTTATTTTTTAAATCTTTTATTTAATAATTTTTGAAATTTTAATAAATTAGTATAATTTTATTCCGAATAAGCTTTTATGAACAAAAACAATTGATTTATGACAAAACAAAAGGTCATAATGATTTGAAATAGATAATTCTTCAAATAGTCATAACTATTTAAAAGTGTTTAGAAAACATATTTATTTTTTAAATTTTTACTTATTAGTTTTTGAAATATTAATAAATTTATATTATTTTATTCAAAATAAGCTTGCATGAACATAACCAATTATTTTATGAAAAAACAAAAGGTAATAATGTTTTGAAATAGATAATTGTTCAGATAGTCATAACTATTTGAACATATTCGATAAATAAATTCATTTTTTAATTCTCTTACTCATTAATTTTTGGAATATTTATAAATTAGTATTATTTTATTTCACATAAACATATATGAACTGAAACAATTGTTTTATTATAAAACAAAAGGTTACAATGATTTGAAATACATAATTATTCAAATAGTCATGACCATTTGAACTTGTTCGAAAAATATATTCATTTTTTAAATCTTTTACTTATTAATTGTTGAAATATTAATAAATTAATATTATTTTATTTCAACTAAGCTTTGAACAAAAACAATTATTTTAGGACAAAACAAAGAGTCATAACAATTTGAAATAAATAATTGTTCAAATAGTCATAAAGATTTGAACTTGTTTGGTAAACATATTTATTTTTTAAATCTTTTGCTTATTAATTGTCTTAATATTAATAAATTACTATTATTTTATTCAAAATAAGCTTCTATGAACAGAAAAAATCATTTTACAACAAAACAAATGGTTATAGTAGTTTCAAATAGATAAATTGTTGAAATAGTTATAATTATTTAAACTTGTTCAGTAAACAATTCATTTTTTAAATCTCTTAATTATTAATATTTGGAATATTAATAACTTAATATTATTTTATTTTGAATAAGCTTATATCAACTGAAATAATTTTTTTATGACAAAACAAAAGGTCATAATGATTTGAAATAGATATGTATTCAAATAATCACAACTATTTGATCTAGTTCAATAAACATATTTATTTTAAAAATTTTATTAATTATTGAAATATTAATAAATTAGTATTATTTTAATCCGAACAAGCTTGTATGAATAAAAACTATTATTTTATAACAAAAAAAAGTCATAACAATTTGAAAGAAATAATTGCTGAAATTGTCATAACTATTTGAAGTGGTTCGATAAATAGATTTATTTCTTTAAACCTCTTATTAAT
The DNA here is from genome assembly GCF_002303985.1 of Durio zibethinus. The sequence continues at coordinate 3,975 of NW_019168093.1, forward strand.
TTTTGAATATTAGTAGATTAGTATTTTTTTTCCAAACAAACTTATATGAATAAAAACATTTGTTTTATGACAAAACAAAAGGTCATAACGATTTGAAATAGATAATTGTTGAAATATTCATAATTATTTGAACTAGTTAAGTAAACAAAATTATTTTTTAAATCCTTTACATATTAATTTCTAAAATATTAATAAATTCATTTTATTTTATCATGAATAAGCTAGTATGAATTGAAAATTTGTTTTATGACAAAATAAAAGTGATTTGAAATAGATAATTGTTCATATAGTTTTAACTATTGGAATTAGTTCGGTAAACAAATTTATTTTTTAAATCTCTTTGTTATTATTTTTAGAATATTATTATATTAGTATTATTTTATTTGAATAAACTTGTATGAACAAAAATAATTGTTTTATGATAGAACACAAGGTTAGAATGATTTGAAGTATACAATTATTCAAATAGTTATAATTATTTAAACTGATTTGATAAGTAGATTTATTTGTTAAATCTTATACTTATTAAATTTTTAAAGATTAATAAATTAGTATTATTTTATTTCGAATAAACTTGTATAATAAAAAAAATTGTTACATGACAAACAAAACGTAATAACAATTTTTGAAATGGCCATAATTATTTGAACTGATTTAGTAAACGGATTTATTTTTTAAATCACTTACTTATTAATTTTCAGAATATTAATAATTAGTATTATTTAATTTTGAACAAGCTTGTATGAACTGAAACAATTATTTTATGACAAAACAAAAAGTCATAATGATTTGAAATAGATAATTGTTCATATAGTCTTAACTGTTTAAACTACTTCGACAAATAGATTTATTTTTTAAATCTCTTAGTTATTAATTTTTGAAATATTATTAAATTAGTATTATTTTATTCTGAATATGCTTATATGAACTGAAAAATTATTTTATAATAGAATAAAGGTTATAACAATTTGAAATAGATAATGTTCAAATAGGAACTAATATAGTAAATAGATTTATTTTTAAATTTCCTACAATTTACTTTTTGAATATTAATAAACTAGTATTATTTTATTTTGAATAGGCTTATATGATGAAAACTAATTGTTTTATGACAAACAAAAGTTTGTAATGATTTGAAATAGATAATTATTTGAAAGGCAATAGTTATTTGAATCGATTTGATAAATTGACTTATTTTTTAAATTTCTAACTTATCAATTTTTGAACTATTAATAAAGTAGTATTATTTTATTTCAAATAAACTTTTATGAACTGAAACAATTATTTTATGATAAAACAAAAGGTATATTTATTTTAAATAGATAATTATTCAAAAAGTCATAACTATTTAAACTTACTCCGTAAACAGATTTATTTTATAAAATTTCTTGTGTATTAATTTTCTAAATGTTAATAAATTAGTATTATTTTATTTCAAATAAGCTTGTATGAACGAAAAAAAAATATTTTATGACTAAACAAAATGTCATAATGTTTTAAAATAGATAATTCTTCTAATAATCTTAACTATTTGAATTGGTTCAGTAAACATATTTATTTTTTAAATCTCTTACTTATTAATTTTTAGAATATTATTAATTTAGCAATATTTTACTCCAAATGAGCTTGTATGAAAAAAACAATTGTTTTATGACAAAACAAAAATCTTAACGATTTGAACTGGTTCGATAAACAAATTTAGTTTTTAAATCTCTTATTAATTTTTGAAATATTAAAAAATTAGTATTATTTTATTCTTAACAATTTTGTATGAATATAAACAATTTTTTATGACAAAATAAAATGTCATAACGATTTGAAATAGATGATAGTTCAAATGAACATGACTATTTAAACTTGTTCGATCAACAAATTTATTTTTTAAATCTCCAACTTATTAATTTTTAGAATATTAATATATTAGTATTATTTTGTTTCGAATAAAATTGTATGAATAGAACAATTGTTTTATGACAAAACAAAAGATAATAATAATAATTTGAAATAAATAATTGTTCAAATAGTCATAACTATTTAAACTTGCTTGGTAAATAAATTTATTTTTTAAATCTTTTATTTAATAAATTTTGGAATTTTAATAAATTAGTATTATTTTTATTTCGAATAGGCTTTTATGAATAGAAACAATTAATTTATGACAAAACAAAAAGGTCATAATGATTTGAAATAGATAATTCTCCAAATAGTTATAACTATTCGAATGTGTTTAGAAAACATATTTATTTTTTAAATTTTTACTTATATAAATTGAAACAATCATTTTATTGCAAAACAAAAAGTCACAATGATTTAAAATAGATAATCATTTGAATAGTCATGACTATTTGAACTTGTTCAGTAAGCAAATTTATTTTTTAAATCTTTTACTTATTATTTATGAAATATTAATAAATTAATATTATTTTAATCTATATAAGCTTATATAATGAAAAACAATTATTTTATGACAAAACAAAAAGTCATAATAATTTAAAATAAAAAATTGTTCAAATAGTCATAAAGATTTGAATTTGTTCGATAAACAGATTTAATTTTTAAATCTTTTATTTATTAATTGTAAATTTCTATTATTTTATTTGAAATAAGCTTGTATAAATATAAAAAAATCATTTTATGACAGAACAAAAGGTTATAGCAATTTCAAATAGATAATTGTTGAAATAGTTATAATTATTTAGACTTGTTAGGTAAATATATTCATTTTTTAAATCTCTTAATTATTAATTTTCGAAACATTAATAACATAGTATTACTTTATTTCGAATAATTTTATATGAATTGAAATATATTTTTTTATGACAAAAGAAAAGATCATAACGGTTTGAAATAGATATTTATTCAAATAGTCATGACTATTTGATCAAGTTTGGTAAATATATTTATTTTAAAAATTTTTTACTTCTTAATTGTCAAAATATTAATATATTAGTATTATTTTAATCCAAATAAGCTTGTATGAATAGAAACTATTATTTTATGATAGATAAAAAGTCATAACAATTTGAAATAAATAATTCCTCAAATAGTTATAACTATTTGAACTGGTTTGATAAATAAATTTATTTTTTAAATCTCTTATTAATTTTTGAAATATTAATAGATTAGTATTTTTTTTATTTTGAACAAACTTATATAAACAAAAATATTTATTTTACAACAAATTAAAAGGTCATAAGGATTTGAAATAGATAATTGTTCAAATAGTCATAATTATTTGAACTGGTTAGGTAAACATAATTACTTTTTAAATCTCTTAGATATTATTTTTTGAAATATTAATAAATTCATTTTATTTAATTCTAAATAAGCTATTATGAATTGAAAAAATGTTTTATGGCAAAACAAAAACAATTTAAAATAGATAATTGTTCATATGTCTTAACTATTTGAACTAGTTTGGCAGATAAATTTATTTTTTAAATCTCTTAGTTATTAATTTTTGGAATATTATTATATTAGTATTATTTTATTTCAAAACAGCTTGGATGAACAAAAATAATTGTTTTATGACAAAACAAAAGGTTATAATGATTTAAAGTATACAATTGTTCAAATACTCATTACTATTTTAACTAATTTGGTAAATGGATTTATTTTGCAAATCTCTTACTTATTAATTTTTGAAAGATTAATAAATTAGTATTATTTTATTCTAAACAAACTTATACAATCAAAACAATTATTATATGACCAAACAAAAGGTAATAATGATTTGAAATAGATAATTATTGAAATGGCCATAATTATTTGAACTGACTTAGTAAACAAATTAACTTTTTAAATCACTTAATTATTAGTTTTCAAAATATTAATAAATTAGTATTATTTTATTTTGAATAAACTTGTATAAACTGAAACAATTGTTTTGTGACAAAACGAAAGGTCAGAACAATTTTCGATAGACAATTGTTTAAATAGTCATAACTATTTGAATTTGTTTGGTAAAAAAAATTATTTTTTTAAACTCTTGTTTATTGATTTTTGAAATATTAAGAAATTAGTATTATTTTATTTTGGACAAGCTATTATGAACTGAAACAATTGTTTTATGTCAAAACAAAATGTCATAATGATTTTAAATAATTAATTCTTCAAATAGTGATAACTAGTTGAATTTGTCCAATAAATGGATTTATTTTTCAAAATTTTGCTTATTAATTTTTCAAATTTTAATAAATTGAGATTATTTTTTTCCAAATAAGCATGTAAGATGTGAAACAAATATTTTATGACTAAACAAAAGGTTAGAATGATTTAAAATAGATAATTATTCTAATAGTTTTAACTATTTGAACTCGTTTGGAAAATAAATTTCTTTTTTAAATCTCTTATTAATTTTTGAAATATTATTAAATTAATATTAGTTTTAACCAAATAAGCTTCTATGATCAGAAATAATTGTTTTATGACAAAACAAAGATCTTAACAATTTGAGACTAATAATTGTTCAAATAGTCATAATTATTTGAATTGGTTTGATAAATATATTTATTTTTTAAATCTCTTACTTACTAATTTTTGAAATATTAATAAATTAGTATTATTTTATTTTGAATAAGCTTGTATGGTCAAAAACAATTATTTTATGACAAAAAAAAGGTCATAACGATTTGAAATAGATAATTGTTCAAATGACAATAATTACTTTAATTGATTCAGTAAACAAATTTATTTTTAAAATTTTTCTTATTATTTTAGGAGATATTAATAAATTAATATTATTTTATTTCAACTAAGCTTGTATTAACTTAAACAATTATTTTATAACAAACCAAAAAGTTATAACAATTTTAAATAGACAATTGTCCAAATGGTAAACAAACTTATTTTTTTAAATATCTTTCTCATTAATTTTTTGAATGCTAATAAATTATTATTAATTTATTCTGAATAAGCTTGTATTAACTGGAACAATTATTTTATGACTGAACAAAAAGTAAAAATGATTTCAAATAAATAATTGTTCTAATAGTCTTAACCATTTGAAGCAATTTAGTAACAAATTTATTTTTTAAATCTCTTACTTATTAATTTTTAAAATATTATTAAATTAGTATTATTTTAATCAGAATAAGCTTATACAAATAAAAAAATTATTTTACGACAAAAGAAAAGGTCATAACAATTTAAAATAGATAACCGTTTATATAGTCTTAACTATTTGAACTAGTTCGACAATTAGATTTTTTTTTAATTTTCTTGGTTATTAAGTTTTAGAATATTATCAAATTAGCATTATTTTATTTCAAATAAAATAGTATGAATAGAACCAATTGTTTGATTACAAAATAAAAAGCTATAACGATTTGAAATACATAATTATTCAAATAGTTAAAACTATTTGAAATGATTTAGTAAACAGATTTATTTTTTAAATCTCTTACGAATTAATTTTCTAAATATTAATAAATTAGTATTATTTTATTTTGAATAAAACTATCTTAACCAAAACAATTGTTTTATGCCAAAATAAAAGGTCTTAACAATTTGAAATAAAATAATTGTTCATATAATCTTAATTGTTTGAACAAAAGGTCATAACAATTTGAAATAAATAAGTGTTAATAAATTAGGATTATTTTATTTCGAACAAGCTTGTATGAACTAAAACAATTATTATATGAATAAACAATAGGTCAGAACGATTTGAAATAGATAATTATTCTAATACTCTTAACTATTTGAACTGGTTCAGCAAACACATTTATTTTTTAAATCTCCTATTAATTTTTGGAATATTATTAAATTAGTATTATTTTTATCTGCATAAGCTTGGATGATCAAAAACAATTATGTTATGAGAAAACAAAACTCATAATGATTTGAGATTGATATTTGTTCAAATAGTCATAACTATTTGAACTGGTTCGGAAAATAGTTTTAGTTTTTAAATCTCTTACTTCTTAATTTTCAAAATATTAATAAAGTAATATTATTTTATTTCAGATAATTTTTATGAACTGAAACAATTGTTTTATGACAAAATGAAGCTCATAATGACTTTAAGTAATTAGAATGATTGTTTAAAAAGTCAAATCTTTTTTAACTTTTTCAATAAATAGATTTATTTTTTTAAATCTCTTACTCATTAATGTTTCAAATGTTAATAAATTAGTATTATTTTATTTTGAATAAGCTTGTATGAACTAAAATAATTGTTTTATATCTAAACAAAGGGTTAGAATGATTTGAAATAAATAATTGTTCTAATAATCTTAACTGTTTGAACTAGCTCGGCAAACACATTTATATTTTAAATCTTTTACTTATTATTTTTAGAATATTATTAAATTGGTATTATTTTAATATGAATAAGCCTGTATGAAAAGGAACAATTTTTTTATGATGAAATAAAGATCATAACATTTTGAGATAGATAATTATTCAAATGGTTATAACTATTTGAACTGTTTCAAAAAACATATTTAGTTTTTAAATGTCTTATTAATTTTCAAAATATTAATAGATCAATATTATTTTAATATGAATAATTTTGCATCAACAGAAACAATTATTTTGTGACAAAACAAAAAGTCATAACGATTTGAAATAGATAATAGTTCAAATAGACAAGACTATTTGAACTTGTAGTATTATTTTATTTTGAATAAAATTGTATTAATAGAAACAATTGTTTTATGAACAAACAAAAGATCATAACGATTTGACATAAATAATTATTCAAATAGTTATAACTATTTAAACTTGCTCAGTAAAAGATTTATTTTTTAAATCTTTTACTTATTAATTTTTGGAATTTTAATAAATTACTATTATTTTATTCCAAATAAGTTGTTATGAACAGAAACAATTGGTTTATGACAAAACAAAAGGTCATAACGATCTAAAATATATAATTGTTCAAATAGTCATAAATATTTGAACGTGTTCAAAAAACATATTTATTTTTTAAACTTTTACTTATTAATTTTTAAAATATTAATAAATTTATATCGTTTTATTCTAAATAAGCTTGCATGAATAGAAACAATTGTTTTATGACAAAAGAAAGGTCATAATGTTTTGAAATAGATAATTGTTTAGATAGTTATAACTATTTGAACATATTTGGTAAATAGATTCATTTTTCAATTCTCTTACTCATTAATTTTCACAATATTAATAAATTAGTATTATTTTATTTCAAATAAGCTTATATGAATGAAAACAATTGTTTTATTACAAAACAAAAGGTCACAATGATTTGAAATAGATAATTATTCAAATAGTCATGACTATTTGAACTTGTTTAGCAAACATATTTGTTTTTTAAAATCTTTTACTCATTATTTGTAGAAATATTAATCAAGTAATATTATTTTAATCTGAATATGCTTGTTTAAATAGAAACAATTGCTTTATGACAAAATAAAAAGTCATAACAATTTAAAATAAATAATTATTCAAATAGTCATAAAGGTTTGAACTTATTTGATAAAAATATTTATTTTTGAAATCTTTTACTTATTAATTGTCTTAATATTAATATATTTATATTATTTTAATCGAAATAAGCTTGTATGAACAAAAAAATCATTTATTGCCAAAACAAAAGGTTATACCAATTTCAAATATATAATTGTTCAAATAGTCATAATTATTTAAACTTCTTCGGTAAACAGATTCATTTTTTAAATCTCTTAATTATTAATTTTTAGAATATTAATAGCTTAGTATTATTTTATTTTGAATAATTTTATATTAACTAAAATAAATTTTTTATGACAAAACAAAAGGTCATAATGATTTGAAATCGATATTTATTCAAAAAGTCATAACTATTTGATCTAGTTTGGTAAACATATTTATTTTTAAAATTTTTTATTTATTAACTATTGAAATTTTAATAAATTACTATAATTTTAATCCAAATGAGCTTATATGAACATAAACTATTGTTTTATAACAGAACAAAAAGTCATAACAATCTAAAATAAATAATTACTCAAATAGTCATAACTATTTAAACTAGTTTAATAAACAGATTTAATTTTTAAATCTCATATTAGTTTTGAAATATTAATAGATTATGACAAAACAAAAGAACATAATGATTTGAAATAAATAATTATTTATATAGCCTTACCTATTTGAACTGGTTAGACAAACAAATTTATTTTTTAAATCTCTAAGTTATTGATTTTCATGATATTATTAGATTAGCATTATTTTATTTTGAATAAGCTTGAATGAACATAAATAATTGTTTTATGACAAAACAAAAGGTTATAACAACTTGAAATATATAATTGTTCAAATAGTCATAATTATTTGAATTATTCGATAAACAAATAATCTTCTACTTATTAATTTTTGAAATATTAATAAATTACTATTATTTTATTTTGAATTGGCTTGTATGACGAAAAACTATTGTTTTATGATAGAACAAAAGTTCATAATGATTTGAAATAGATAATTGTTTAAATGGCCATAACTATTTGAACTAATTCAACAAACTGGTTTTATTTTTTAAATCTCCAACTTTTCAATTTTTGAAATATTAATAGTGTAATATTATTTTATTTTGGATAAACTTTTATGAAATGAAATGAAACAATTGTTTTATGATAAAAGGTCATAATGATTTTAAATAGATAATTATTCAAATAGTCATAATTATTTGAACTTATTCGGTAAACAAATTTATTTTTGTAAATTCCTTGCTTTTTAAATTTCTAAATGTTAACAAAATATTATTATTTTATTTCAAATAAATAAGTATGAACTAAAACAATTATTTTATGACTAAACAAAAGATTAGAACGATTTGAAATAGATAATTATTCTAATAGTCTTAACTATTTGATTGGTTTAGCAAATACATTGTTTTATGACAAAATAAAAGGTCAAAACAATTTTATATAGATAATTATTCAAATAGTCATATCTAATTGAAATTGTTCAATAAACAGATTTATTTTTTTTAAATATGTTGCTTTATTAATTTTTTGAATGTTAATATAGTATTATTTATTTCAAATAAGCTTGTATGAACTGAAATAATTATTTTATGACTAAAAAAATGTTAAAACGATTTGAAATAGATAATTGTTCTAATAGTCTTAACTATTTAAACTAGTTTGACAAACATATTTATTTTTTAAATGTCTTATTAATTTTCAAAAATTATTAAATTAGTATCATTTTAATCGAATAAGCTTACGTGAAAAGAAACAATTATTGTATGACAAAATAAAGATCATTACGATTTGAGATAGATAATTGTTCGAATAGTTATAACTATATGAATTAGTTTAGTAAATAGATTTAGTTTTTAAATCTCTTATTAATTTTCAAAATATTAATGAATCAATATTATTTTATTTTGAATAATTTTATATGAACAGAATAATTGTTTTATGATAAAACAAAAGGTCATAATGATTTGAAATAGATAATTGTTCAAATAGACAAGACTATTTGAAGTTGTTTGGTAAATAGATTTATTTTTTAAATCTCTTACCTATTAATTTGCAAAATATTAATAAAGTAGTATTATTTTATTCTGAATAAACTTGTACAAATAGAAACAATTATTTTATGACAAAACAAAAGATCATAACTATTTGAAATAAAAAATTGTTTAAACAGTAATACCTATTTGAGCTTACTCAATAAACATATTTATTTTTTAAATCTTTTACTTAGTAATATTTGGAATTTTAATAAATTAGTATTATTTTATTTCAAATAAGCTTGTATGGATAGAAACAATTGGTTTATCACAAACAACAAGTCATAAATATTTGGAATAGATCATTATTCAAATAGTTAGAACTATTTGAATGTGTCCAAAAAATAAATTTATTTTTAAAATTTTTACTTATTAAATTTTGGAATATTAATAAATTTAATTGTTTTATTCAAAATAAGCTTGTATGAACAAACAATTACCTTATGACAAAAAAAAAGGTCATAGTAATTTGAAATAGAAAATTATTCAAATAGTCATAACTATTTGAACTTGTTCAATAAACAGATTCATTTTTTTTAAATCTCTTACCAATTAATTTTCAAAATATTAATAAATTAGTGATATTTTATTTCGAATAAGCTTATATGAATTGATATAATTATTTTATGACAAAACAAAAGGTCATAACGATTTGAAATAGATAATTATTCAAATAGTTATGACTATTTGAACTTGTTCAGTAAACATATTTATTTTAAAATATTTTACTTATTAATTTTTAAAATATTAATAAATTAATATTATTTTAATCCGAACAGGCTTGTATGAAGAAAAACAATTGTTTCAAGATAAAACAAAAAGTCATAACTATTTGAAATAAATAATTGTTCAAATAGTCAAACTATTTGAACTTATTTGATAAACAAATTTATTTTTTAAATCTTTTACTTATTATGTGTCTACATATTAATAAATTTATGTAATTTTATTTGAAATAAGCTTGTATGAATAAAAAATTTTGTTTTATGACAAAACAAAAGGTTATAGCAATTTAAAATAGATAATTATTCAAATAGTCATAATTATTTATACTTGTTCAGTAAACAAATTCATTTTTTAAATCTCTTACTTATTAATTTTTAGAATATTAATAAAATAGAATTATGTTATTCAAATAAGCTTGTACGAATAGAATCAATTGTTTTGTGATAAAATAGAAGGTTATAATGATTTAAAATAGATAATTGTTCAAACAATTATAACTATTTGTACTGGTCAAGCCAACAGTTTCATTCTTCAAATCCGTTACTTATTAGCTTTCAAAATATTAATAAATTAGCATTACTTTATTTCTAATCAAACTATATAAACAAAATAATTGTTTTATCATAAAACAAATTGTCATAATGATTTGAAATAAATAATTGTTGAAATAGTTATAACTAATTAAATTGGCTTAGTAAACAGATTTATTTTTTAAATTTCTTACTTCTTAATTTACAAAATATTAATAAATTAATATTATTTTATTCCAAACAAACTTATATGAACAAAAACATTTGTTTTATGACAAAACAAAAGGTCATAAAGATTTGAAATAGATAATTGTTTAAATAGTCATAATTATTTGAACTGGTTAGGCAAACATAATTGTTTTTTAAATCTCTTACTTATTGAGATTTGAAATATTAATAAATTATTTTATTTTATTTTGAATAAATTACTAAGAATTGAAAAAAATTTTTACGACAAAATAAAAGGTCATATTGATTTGAAATAAAGAAATGTTTATATAGCCTTAACTATTTGAACTAGTTTAGCAAACAAATTTATTTTTAAAGTCTCTTAGTTATTATTTTTCAGAATATTATTACATTAGTATTATTTTATTTTGAATAAACTTGTGTGAACAAAAATAATCATTTTATGAGATAACAAAAGGTTATAACAATTTGAAATATATAATTATTCAAATAGTCATAACTATTTGAACTGGTTCGGTCAACAGATTAACTATTTAAATCTCTTGCTTATTAATTTTTGAAATATTAGTAAATTAGTATTATTTTATTCTGAATAAGCTTTTATGATGAAAAAAATTTATTTTATGACAAAACAAAAGTTCTTAATGATTTGAAATAGATAATTGTTCAAATGGCCATAATTATTTAAACTAATTTGATAAACTAATTTATTTTTTAAACCTCTAACTTATCAATTTTTGAAATATTAATAAAGTAATATTATTTTATATCGGATAAACTTTTGTGTACTGAATAGTTATTTTATGATAAAACAAAACGTCATAACGATTTTAAATAGATAATTATATAAATAGTCTTAACTATTTGAACTTATTAGATAAATAAATTTTTTTAAATTTCTTATTAATTTTCTTAATGTTAATAAATTAGTATTATTATATTTTGAATAAGCATGTATGAATTGAAACAATTATTTTTTGACTAAAGAAAAGATCAAAACAATTTGGAATAGATAACTGTTCTAATAGTCTTATCTATTTGAAATGGTTTGGAAAGAACATTTATTTTTAAATCCCCATTGATTTTCAAAATAGTAATAAATTGGTATTATTTTATTCTGAATAATTTTGTATAAATAGAAAAAATTATTTTACGACAAAACAAAATGTCATAACAATTTGAAATAGATAACAGTTCAAATGGACATGACTATTTGAACTTGTTCGACAAATAAATTTATTTTTTAAATCCCTAACTTATTAATTTTTAGAATAATAATAAATTAGTATTATTTTATTCTACATAAACTTGTATGAATAGAAACAATGTTTTATGATAAAACAAAAGTTCATAACAATTTGAAATATATAACTATTCAAATAGTCATAATTATTTGAACTTGCTCGTTAAATAGATTATTTAAATTTTTATTTATTAATTTTAGAAATATTAATAAATTAGCATTATTTTATTCTAAATAAGCTTGTATGAATAGAAACAATTGATTTATAACTAAATAAATTGTTTTAATGATTTGAAATAGATAATTGTTCAAATAGTCATAACTATTTGAACGTGTTTAGAAAATGTATTTATGTTTTAAATTTTTACTTATTAAATTTTAGAATTTTAATAAATTTATATTATTTTATTCGAAATAAGCTTGCATGAACAAAACCAATTATTTTATGACAAAACAAATGGTCATATTGTTTTGAAATAGATAATTATTTTGATAGTCATAATTAATTGAACTTTTTTGGTAAACAAATTCATTTTTTTAATTCTCTTAGTCATGCTTATATTAACTAAAACAATTGTTTTATACAAAATAAAAGGTTACAATGATTTGAAATAGATAATTATTTATTTTATACAAAATAAAAGGTTACAATGACTTGAAATAGATAATTACTCAAATAGTCATGATTATTTGAACTTGTTCAATAAACATATTTATTTTTTTAAATCTTTTACATATTAATTGTCAAAATATTAATAAATTAATATTATTTTAATTTGAATAAGTTTGTATGAACAAAAACAATTGTTTTATGACAAAACAAAAAGTCATAACAATTCTGTTTGCAAAACTATTTCAAATAATTATGACTATGTGAACAATTATCTATTTCAAATCATTATTACCTTTTGTTTTGTCATAAAACAAATGTTTTTGTTCATATAAGTTTGTTCAGAATAAAATAATATTAATTTATTAATATTTCAAAAATTAATACGTAAGAGATTTAAAAAATAAATCTGCTTGCCAAACCAGTTCAATTAGTTATAACTATTTGAATAATTATTTATCTCAAATCATTATGATCATTTGTTTTATCATAAACAATTGGTTCTTTTCATACAGTGTTATTCAAATAAAGTAATGCTAATTTATTAATATTTTGAAAATTAATAAGTAACGGATTTAGAAAATGTATCTGTTGGCCTGACCAGTGAAAATACTTATGATTGTTTGAGCAATTATCTATTTCAAATTATAATGACCTTTTGTTTTGTCACAAAATAATTGTTTCTGTTCATACAAGCTTATTTGGAATAACATTATTTGAATTTATTAATATTCCAAAAATTAATAAAAGATTCAAAAAATGAATCTGTTTATTGAACAAGTTCAAATAGTTATGGCTATTTGAACAATTATCTATTTCAATTTGCTATAACCTTTTGTATTGTCATAAAACAATTTTTTCTATTCATACAAGCTTATCTCAAAACTATTTACTGAATAATTTCAAATAGTTATGATTATTTGAACAATTATTTATTTCAAATTGTTATGACCTTTTGTTTTGTCATAAAACAATTATTTTTGTTCACACTAGCTTATTCAAATTAAAATAATATTAATTTGTTAATATTTTGAAAATTAATAAGTAAAAGATATAAAAAAATAAATATGTTTACCGAACAAGTTCAAATAGTAATAACAATTTGAATAATTATCTATTTCAAATCATTATGACCTTTTGTTTTGTCATAAAATAATTTTATCAATTCATATGGCTTATTCGAAATAAAATAATACTAACTTATTACTATTTCAAAAATTAATGAGTAAGAGATTTAAAAAATGAATCTGTTTACTAAACAAGTTCAATAGTTATGACTATTTGAACAATTATCTATTTCAAATCATTATGACCTTTTGTTTTGTCATAAAATAATTGTTTCTGTTCATACAAGCTTATTTCGAATAAAATAATATGAATTTACTAATATTCCAAAGATTAATAAGTAAAAATATAAAAAATAAATATATTTTTTGAACACGTTGAAATACTATGGCTATTTGAATAATTATCTGTTTCAAATCATGATGACTTTTTGTTTTACCAGAAAACAATTGTTTTTATTCGTAAAAGCTTATCAGAATAAAATAGTAATTTATTAAAATTCCAAAAATTAATAAGTAAAAGATTAAAAAATAAATTTGTTTAACTAATGAGTTCAAATAGTTATGAATATTTAAATAATTAGTTATTTTAAATCGTCATGATCTTTTGTTTTGTCATAAAACATAGTTATGATCTTTTATTTTGCATTGAACAATTGTTTCTATTAATACAAGTTTATTTAGAATGAAATAATACTAATTTATTAAAAGCTTAAAAATTAATAGATTGGAGATTTAAAAAATAAATTTATTTATCGAACAAGTTCAAATAGTAATATCCATTTTAAAAATAAATTTGTTTATCAAATAAACTTGTATGAGCTACAATAATTGTTTTATGATAAAACAAAAGGTCATAACCATTTGAAATAAATAATTGTTCATATAGTCTAAACTGTTTGAACTGGTTTAGCAAATAGATTTATTTTTAAAATCTCTTAGTTATTAATTTTTGAAATTTTACTAAATTAGCATTGTTTTATTTTGAATAAGCTTGTATGAGCAAAAGCAATTATTTTATTATAGAAAAAAGGTTATAACAATTTGAAATAGATAATTGTTCAAATATTCATAACTATTTGAACTAGTCGATAAACAGATTTATTTTTTAAATCTCCTATTAATTCTTAAAATATTAATAAATTAGTATTATTTTATTTCAAATAAGCTTGTATGTTGAAAAATAATTGTTTTATGACAAAACAAAAGGTAATAATGATTTGAAATAGGTAGTTGTTCAAATTGCCATAATTATTTAAATTGATTTAGTAAACTGATTTATTAAGAAAGTAGTATTATTTTATTTTGAATAAGCTTTTATGAACTAAAACAATTGTTTTATGACAAAATAAAAGGTCATAATGATTTTAAATAGATAATTATTCAAATAGTCACAACTATTTAAACTTGTTCAATAAATAGATTTATTTTTTCAAATATCTTATTAATTTTTGGAATGTTAATAAATTAGTATTATTTTATTCCAAATAAGCTTGTGTGAACTGAAACAATTATTATATCACTAAACAAAACATCTGAACGATTTCAAATAGATAATTATTCTAACAGTTTTAACTTTTGAACTGTTTAGCAAGCACATTTATTTTTTAAATCTCCTATTAATTTTTGAAATATTATTAAATTAGTATTATTTTCATCCAAATAAGCTTGTATGATCAGAAACAATTATTTTATAAGAAAACAAAGATCCTAATGATTTAAGATTGATATTTGTTCAAATAGTCATAATAATTTGAATTGGTTTGAAAAACAGCTTTAGTTTTTAAATCTCTTACTTATTAATGTTCAAAATATTAATAAAGTAGTATTATTTTATTTCGGATAAGTTTTTATGAACTATATAGAGACCCCATTTCGTTCAGGGCATGCATCCAAATTCTTGGTTCGATTTTATTAAGCCTAATGTATGTTACTTTGATATGGGCTTTGTCCTAACAAATATTTTATTTTTATTTGTTTGTTTATTCTTTAATAAAAACTAAATAAATAAAAAAGGAAAGAAAAGAAAATCAAACAGAATTTTTTAGAAATCTTGTACCAGAATCAAGCAAAAAATAATTTTTAGGGTTTTTTTTAACCTACATGAAATAGGAAATCAAATAAAAAAAGATCATAAAGCATCAAAGCTAGGGTTTTTGTTAAATTGATTTTACCTAAATTAAAGGGATTTAAAAAATCTTTGAAAATCCTTGACAAATGGTAATGGAACCTTAAAATTCTGACTAGAAATCCTCCCATTGTAAATACTTTAAAGGCAAACAAAGAACAAGGAAGGAGAAAAAAATTATACAAAAACTCTTAAGAAAAAAAAATCATTTAAAAAAAATATTATGATTTTTTGTAGAATGAGGAAAATAATATGGATTAGTTGACATAATTTTTTTTGAAATGGTTAGTGCTGAGACACTAAGAAGGATTGGTAGAGTCTTGAAAACCTTGTTACCACAACTAGAATTTCATAGCGTAATGTAGTGACATCTGCATTACATACATTATGTTTACTTTGTATTTAAATCCTTGATAATTGTATTTGCATCATGGTTGGGGCATGCATTTGCATCCTATAGGGAACATTTGAATCATTGTATGACATTTGTGTTTGCATCATTCATTGAGAATATGGGTTGTTGCATTTGCATTGTTTTGAAGGCATTTGCATTATTAGCATGACATTTATCTTTGTTAGGAGAAAATGTTTAATTTTGATTCCTCAAATGAGGAAGATCTTTCATGTTGAGATTTTTTGATAAGGAACACTTTCCAAACTTTTAAAGTTATAAAGTCTTTGTTTAAAGAAGCTTTTCAAATGAGAATATTTGAAATTTTGGATGCCAAACCTTAAAATTTTTTTGAATGAAAATCTTTGAATGTGAAGCCATAAAGTTTTTGAAAAAGGACTTTTGAAACCTTGGATGTGAATCTCTAAAATTTTTTGAATAAGAATCTTTGAAATTTTGGATGTGAAACCCTAAAATTTTTCAAATGAGAATTTTTGAATTTTAGATGTGAGCCTTGAAACCTTTGATGTGAATCTGTAAATTTTTCAAATATGAAATTTGAATTTTAGAAGTGAGCCTTGAAAACTTTGATGTGAATCTGTAAATTTTTCAAATATGAAAATTTAAATTTGGGATGTGAATCACTAATAAAAATCCTTTAAAGTGAATCTTTTAATCTTACATTACAATTTGTGAATCTTTATAATGATGAAGTTGAATTTCTTGCAAATCTTAAAATTCTTACAAACCTTAAATTCCTACGAATCTTAAATTCTTGCAAACTTTAAATTCTTGCGAATCTTAAATTCTTGCAAAGCTGAAGTTCTTGTGAGCTTGAAATTCTTGAGAACCTAAATCTTTTGCTAACCTAAAGTTCTTACGAATCTAAAGTTCTTGTGAAACTTAGATCCTTGCAAATTTGAAAGTCTGCGAATTTGAATTCTAGCAAATCTTTGGATTTTGTGAAACTAAAATTCTTGTGAATCTAGAACTTTACGAAACTCGGAACCTTTGCAAATTTGGAACCTCTAAAAATCTAAAAAGTTTTACGAATCTGAAACCTTTGCAAATCTAGAACCTTTATGAAACTTGGAATCTTTGCGAGACTCGTAATCTTTGTGAATCTAGAACCTCTGATAATCTTGAATCATTTACAAACTTTTGGAATCTTTGCAGAACTTGGAATTATTGCAAACCTTTGTGAATCTTGACTTTTGACGAATTTTGAAATCATTATGAATTTTTTGTGAATATTGGAGTATTGGAATTTTTCAATTTTTGTTAAGGAACCTTATGAATCTTTACAGTTTGTGGACCCTTGAATTTCCAAATTGTGAATCTTTCGATTTCAAGCTAAAATTTTCTAGACCTAGGTGAATGGATGTCTTTTGACATTTCCTATTTAAGTTTTTAAAGTTGTTTAGCCTTTGTATAAAAGAGCCCATTTCTTAATTTAAAGTTGTTTAGCCTTCGTATAGAGGAGCCCATTTCATATTTTAAAGTTGTTTAGCCTTTCTATAAATGAGCCCATTTCTTATTTTAAAGTTGTTTAGCATCTATATAGAGGAGCCCATTTTTTATTTTAAAGTTCTTTTAGCCTCTATATAGAGGAGCGCACTTATTAATTTTAAAGTTGTTTAGCCTTTGTATAGCCTCTATATAGAGGAGCTCATTTCTTATTTTGAAGTTGTTTAGCCTTTGTATAGAGGAGCTTATTTCTTAATTTAAATTTGATTGCCTCTATAAAGAGGAGTTTAATTTGTGGAACCCCTGTTTATAGGAGTCATCAAAGTTTTTAAGCTTTATACCTCTGTTTAGAAGAACTCTTTAAAATTTTTCAAAAATCACATCCTTTTAAAATTGCTTAAGTTAAACTAGACTTAATGGCTGTTTATGTCTTTGAATCATTTCTGTTTTATAAGAATGTAGAAAGAGGGACAATTGTAGACACCCCATTTCGTTTGGGGCATGCATCTAAATTCTTGGTTTTGATTTTGTTGAGATTGTTGGGCTTTGAGCCCAATGTATGTTACTTTGATATACGTTGATTTGGGCTTTGCCCCAACAAATATTTTATTTGTATTTGTTTGTTTATTCTTTAATAAAAACTAAATAAATAAATAAAAAGAAAGAAAAAAAATCAAACAAAATTTTCTAGAAATCTTGTACAAGAATCAGGCAAAAGAGAAATTTTTAAGATTTTTTCTTAACCCATATGAAATAGGAAATCAAATAAAAAAGGATTATAGAGCATCAAAGCTAGGATTTCGATTAAATTGATTTTACCTAAATTAAAGGGATTTAAAAAATCGTTGAAAATCCTTAACAATCAATGGAACCCTAAAATTTTTGACTAAAAAATCATTATAAATTGTTCTAAAGCAGACAAAGAACAGAGATGGAGAAAAAGATTATACAAAAACTCTTGAAAAAATAGGAAAGGAAAATCATTCAAAAAAGAAGATAAAATTTTTGATAGTAGGGTTTTTTTTTTTGGGAATTCTTTACAAAATTTGGAATTGTGAGGATTTATTGTAGTAAGTTGTGTAGCCTAGCCGCTTAGTAGAGTCGACTTCAGTTTTTTTTATTTTATTTATTTAACTAACTTATTTATTTGATTATCTATTATTCTTTAAATATATTTTTATAAAAACATATTTAAATCAAAATTTTACCAATAGATTGGATGGCAATCATTTTTTTTAAAATAGGGTTTTACCAACATATTGGAAAACAACCTTTTTTTATTTTAAAAAAATAAAAATAAAAGCCTTACTAATAGATCTGAAGGCCAATGTTTTTTCCAATAGATTGGAGAGCCTTATAATTTTAAAAAATCAAGTTTTAAAAAATAAAATAATAAAATATATTTCTTATTTTATTTTGCATAAAATCGTACTAACAAATTGGAGGATAATTTTCAACAAAAAGTCTTACCAATAGATTGGAGGACTTTTTTTACTATAAACCAACTACAAACCCAGCTTATAGATATTTATTTCCAAAAGCAAAATTAAATTTATCTGATGATAGAGTCTCTTCAAAGTGTGATAAATAGTCTCCTTGAATATTCCTGAAGTGAGGAAATATTCTTAAATTGTTACCAATATATTGGAGTAATTTAAGGAAAATTTTCAATATTAAATTATTTTGTAAATTTTAGTTATATTTTAAGGCTTAGATAACTTGAAATTAGATTGGTACCATCTTTTGGATGAGTGTTGTGAGGGTGCTATAATCTTCCTCATGCATAACCGTTCTCTTGGACCTAAACTTTAGTTTCATGGACTATAATCTACTATTTAAAGATACTTAAGTCAATCTTTGGACTCCTCATTAAATGGGATAGATTTTGTCAAGTGGTTAATCACACCTTCACAAAAAGGATTGGTGGCTACTCCTTAAAATCTATGTCTAGTGATAGGTCCACAGATCTATACATTATGATAAATTGAAACAATTGTTCTATGACAAAACAAAAAGTCATAATGACTTTATATCGATAATTGTTCAAATAGTAAAATCTATTTGAAATTTTTGGTAAATAGATTTATTTTTTTAAATCTCTTGCTCATTAATTTTTTGAATGTTAATAAATTACTATTATTTTATTTTGAATAAGTTTGTATAAACTGAAATAATTATTTTATGACTAAACAAAAGATCAGAACGATTTGGAATAGAAAATTATTCCAGTAGTCTTAACTATTTAAACTAGTTTGACAGACACATTTATTTTTTAAATCTCTTATTAATTTTTCGCATATTATTAAATTAGTATTATTTGAATCCAAATAAGCTTGTTTGAAAAGAAAACAATTGTTTTATGACAAAATAAAGATCATAACAATTTGAGATAGATAATTGTTTTAGTAAATAGATTTAGTTTTTAAATCACCTATTAATTTTTAAAATATTAATAGATTAGTATTATTTTATTCTGAATAATTTAGCATTAAAAGAAATTAAAAGAAACAATTGTTTTATGACAAAATAAAAGGTTCTAATGATTTGAAATAGATAATTGTTCAAATGGACATGACTATTTTTAAACTTGTTCGGTAAACAATTTATTTTAGAATCTCCTACCTATTAATTTTTAGAATATTAATATAGGCATTATTTATTTTAAAATAAACTTTATGAATAGAAAAATTTGCTTATGACAAACAAATATAATAACTATTTGAATAAATAATTATTTAATAGTATAATTATTTGAATTTGCTGGGTAACAAATTTATTTTTAATATTTTACTATATTTTTGGAATATTAATAAATTAGTATTATTTTACTTTCAATACGCTTGTAATAAATAAAACAATTGGTAATGACAATAACAAAAGGGTCATAACTATTGAAATAAATAGTTTATTCAAATAATGCATAACTATTGAATGTATTTACGAAAACCAAGTTTTATTTTTAAAGTTTACTTATTAATTTTGTATATTTAACAAATCTATTTTTTCAAGACAAGCTTATACGAATAAAAACAATTATTTTACAAAAAAAAACAAAAGGTCATAACGATTTGAAATAGATAATTGTTCAAATAGTCATAACTATTTAAACTTATTTGATAAATAGATTCATTTTTTAAATCTCTTATTAATTTTTAAAATATTAATAAATTCATATTCTTTTATTTTGAATAAACCTTTATGAACTAATACAATTGTTTTATGATGAAATAAAAGGTCATAACAATTTGAAATAGATAATTATTCAAATAGTTAAGCCTATTTGAATTTGTTCGATAAACATATTTATTTTTAAAATCTTTTACTTATTACTTGTCAAAATATTAATAAATTAAAATCTTTTACTTATTACTTGTCAAAATATTAATAAATTAATATTATTTTAATGCAAATAAGCTTGTATGAATAAAAATAATTGCTTTATGATAAAACAAAAAGTCATAATGATTTAAAATAAATAATTGTTCAAATAGTCATAACTAATTGAACTTATTCGATAAACAGATTTATTTTTTAAAATCTTTTACTTATTAAATGTCTAAATATTAATCAATTTGTATTATTTTAATTAAAATAAGCTTGTATGAATAGAAAAAAATAATTTTGTGACAAACAAAAGAGATATAGCAATTTGAAATAGATAACTGTTCAAATAGTCATGACTATTTAAACTTGTTTGATATACATATTCAGTTTTAAAATCTCTTATTTATAAAATTTTAGAATATTAAAAAATTAGAATTATGTTATTATGAACAAACTTGTATGGACAGAAACAATTGTTTTGTGACAAAACAAAAGGTCATAACGATTGGAAATAAATAATTGTTAAAATAGTCATTACTATTTGCACTGATCAAGCCAATAGATTCATTTCTTAAATTTGTTACTTATTAATTTTTAGAATATTAAAAAATTAGCATTACTTTATTTTGAATAAGGTTGTATCAATAGAAAAAATTGTTTTACGACAAAACAAATAGTCATAACGATTTGAAATAAAATAATTGTTCAAATTTTTATAACTAACTGAATTGGTTTGGTAAACAAATTTATTTTTTAAATCTCTTATTAATTTTCAAAATATTAATAAATTAAAATTATTTTATTTTGAACAAACTTATGTCAACAAAAACATTTGTTTTATGACAAAACAAAAGGTCATAATGATTTGAAATAGATAATTATTGAAACAGCCTTAATTATTTGAACTGGTTCAGCAAACAATTTTATTTTTTAAATCTATTTGTTATTAATTTTTATAATATTATTAGATTAGTATTATTTTTTTTAAATAAGCTTGTACGAACATAAATAATTGTTTTATGATAAAACAAAAGATTATAACGATTTGAAATATATAATTGTTCAAATAGTTATAACTATTTGAATTGGTTTGGAAACATATAATCTCCTACTTATTAATTTTTAAAATATTAATAAAATAACATTACTTTATTCCGAATATGCTTGTATGATGAAAAACAATTGTTTTATTATGACAAAACAAAGTTCATAAAGATTTGAAATAGATAATTATTTAAATAGCCTTAACTATTTGAACCGATTTGATAAACTGATTTATTTTTTAAATCTCCAACTTCTTAATTTTTGAAATATTAATAAAGTAATATTATTTAATTTTGGATAGAAACAATTATTTTATGAGAAAACAAAGATCATACCAATTTGAGATAGATAATTGTTTAAATAGTCATAACTATTTAAATCGATCCTGTAAACAAATTTAGTTTTTAATCTCTAATTAATTTTTGAAATAGTAATAAATTAATATTATTTTATTCTAAATAATTTTGTATGAATAGAAACAATTATTTTATGACAAAACAAAATGATATAACGATTTGAAATAAATGGACATGACTATTTGAACTTGCTCAGTAAACAGATTTATTTTTTAAATCTCCAACTTATTAATTTTTAGAATATTAATAAATTAGTATTATTTTATTTCAAATAAACTTGTATGAATAGAAACAATTCTTTTATGACAAAATAAAAGATCATAACAATATAAAATAAATAATTGTTTAAATAGTCATAACCATTTGAATTTGCTCAGTAAACAGATTTAGTTTTTAAATCTTTTACTTATTAATTTTTGAAATTTTAATAAATTAGTATTATTGTATTCTGAATAAGCTTTTACAAATAGAAACAATTGATTTATGATAAAACAAAATGTCATAATGATTTGAAATAGATAATTATTCAAATAGTCATAACTATTTGAAAGTGTTCAAAAAAAATTCATTTTTTAAATCTTTGCTTACTAATTTTGAAATATTAGTAAATTTATATTATTTTATTAGGAATAAGCTTGTATGAATAGAAACAATTGTTTCATATCAAAACAAAAGGTCATAATGATTTGAAATGGGTAATTGTTTGGTAAACAAATTCATTTTTTAAATCATTTCTTAATTTTTAGAATGTTAATAAGTTAATATTATTTTATTTCAAATAAGCCTATATAAATTTATACAATTGTTTTATGACAAAACAAAATGATTTGAAATAAATAATTATTCAAATAGTTATTAACTATTGGAACTGTTCGGTAAGATATTTATTTTTTTAAATCTTTTACTTATTAATGTCAAAATAGTAATAAATTATATTGATTTTTAATTCGAATACGACTTGGTATGAACAAAAACAATTGTTTTTATGGACAAAACAAAAAGTCATAATGATCTTGAAATAAATAATTGCCTCAAATAGTCATAACTATTTGAACCTATTTAGTAAACAGATTTGAAATAAGCTTCTATAAATAGAAAAAATGTGTTTGATGGTCAAAACAAAGGGGTATAAGCAATTTTAAGATAGATAATTGTTCAAATAGTCTTAATTATTTAAACTTGTTCAGTAAACAGATTCATTTTTTAAATCTCTTACTTATTAATTTTTGGAATACTAATAAATTAGAATTATGTTATTCCAAATAAGCTTGTACAAACAGAAACAATTGTTTTGTGGCAAAATAAAAAGTCATAACAATTTGAAATAAGTAATTGTTCAAACAGTCATAGCTATTTACACTGGTCAAGCCAATAGATACAGTTTGTAAATCCGTTACTTACTAATTTTCAAAATATTAATAAATTACATTACTTTATTTTGAATAAGACTGTATGGACAGAAAACAATTGTTTTATAACAAAAAAATGGTTATAACAATTTAAAATAAATAAATGCTCAAATAGTTATAACCAATTGAACTAGTTTGGTAAACATATTTTATTTTTTTAAATCTCTTATTAATTTTCAAAATATTAATAATTTAATATTATTTTATTTCGAACAAACTTATATGAACAAAAACATTTTTTTTATGATAAAATAAAAGGTAACAACGATTTGAAATATATAATTGTTCAAATGTCATAATTATTTGAATTGGTTCAACAAGTAAAATTATTTTTTAAATCTCTTACTTATTAATTTTTGAAATATTAATAATTTTTTTATTTTATTCTAAATAAGTTAGTAGGAGCTGAAAATTTATTTTACAACAAAATAAAAAGGTCATAACGATTTGAAATTGCCTTACTATTTGAAGTGGTTTGGCAAACAAATTTATTTTTTTAAAATCTCTTAGTAATTAATTGTCAGAATCTTATTATATTAATAATATTTTAGTTTGAATAAGCTTCTATGAATAGAAATAATTATTTTCTGATAGAACAAAAGGTTGTAATGATTTGAAATATATAACTGTTCAAATAGTTATAATTATTTAAACTAGTTCAGTAAATAGAATTATTTTTTAAATCTCTTACTTATAAATTTTTGAAATATTAATAAATTAGTTTTATTTTATTTAGAATAAACTTGGATGAGTTGAAATAAATGTTTTATGATAAAACAAAAGGTCATAACAATTTGAAATAGATAATTCTTCATATAGTCCTAACTATTTGAACTGGTTCAACAAATGGATTTATTTTTTAAATCTATTAGTTATGAATTTTCAAAATATTACTAATTTAGTATTATTTTATTTCGAATAAACTTATATGAATAGAAAAAATTATTTTATGATAGAACAAAAGGTTATAATAATTTGAAATAGATAATTATTTAAGTAGTCATAACTATGTGAATTGGTTTGGTAAGCGGATTTTCTTTTTTAATCTCATACTAATTCCTAAAATATTAATAAATTAGTATTACTTTATTTCAAATAAGCTTGTATGTTGAAAAATAATTATTTTATGACAAAATGAAAGGTAAAAATGATTTGAAATAGATAATTATTTAAATAGCCATAATTATTTAAACTGATTTAGTAAATTGATTTATTTTTTAAGTCTCTTACTTATTAATTTTCAAAATATTAATAAAGTAGTATTATTTTATTTTGAATAAGTTTTTATGAATAAAAATAATTGTTTTACGACAAAACAAAAGTTCATAATGATTTTAAATAGATAATTGTTCAAATAGTTATAAGTATTTGAACTTATTCGATAAACGGATTTACTTTTCTAAATCTCTTGCTTATTAATCTTTTGAAAGTTAATAAATTAGTATTAATTTTTTTAGAATAAGCTTGTATGAACTGAAACAATTATTTTATGATTAAACAAAAGGTTAGAATGATTTAAAATAGAAAATTATTCTATAGTCTTAACTATTTAAACTAATTGGGCAAACACATTTATTTTTTAAATCTCTTACTTATTAGTTTTTGAAATATTATTAAATTAGTATTATTTTTATCCAAATCAGCTTGTATGATAAAAAACAATTGTTTTATAACAAAACAAGGATCATAACAATTTCAAATTGATCTTTGTTTAAATAGTTGTAACTATTTGAATTTGTTCAGAAAATAGCTTTAATTTTTAAATCTCTTACCTAATAATTTTTGAAATATTAATAAAATAATTTTATTTTATTTTAGATAAGTTTTTATGAACTGAAACAATTGTTTTACAACAAAACAAATTTTAAATAGATAATTGTTCAAATAGTCATATATATTTTAACTTGTTCAGCAAACAAATTTATATTTTTAAATATTTTGTTTATTAATTTTTTGAATGTTAATAAATTAGTATTATTTTATTTTGAATAAGCTGGTATGACTAAAATATTGTTTTATAACTAAACAAAAGCTTAGAATAATTTGAAATAGATAATTGTTCTAATAGTCTTAACTATTTGAAATGATTCAGCAAACATATTTATCTTTTAATTCTCTTACTTATTAATTTTTGAAATATTATTAAATTAGTATTATTTTATTTCGAATATGCTTGTATGAAAAGAAACAATTGTTCTTTGACAAAATAAAGATCATAACGATTTGAGATAGATAATTATTCAAATAATCATAACTATTTAAACTAGTTCGGTAAATAGATTTAGTTTTTAAATCTTTTATTAATTTTTAAAATATTAATAAATTAGTATTATTTTATTTTGAATAATTTGTATGCATAGAAACATTTTTTTTATGATAAAATAGATATGACTATTTGAACTTGTTCGGTAGATGGATTTATTTTTTAAGTCTCCTACCTATTAATTTGTGGAATTTTAATAAATTAGTATAATTTTATTATGAATAAACTTGTATAAATAGAAAACAATTATTTTATGACAAAACAAAAGAACATAACTATTTGAAATAAATAATTGTTCAAATAATCATAACTATTTGAGCTTACTTGGTAAATAGATTTATTTTTTAAATATTTAACTTATTAATTTTTGGAATATTAATAAATTAGTATTATTTTATTTCAAATAAAATATTAATAAATTAGTATTAATAAATTGGATGAACAAAAATAATTAGTTTATGACAAAACAAAAGGTCATAACTATTTAAAATAAGTAATTGTTCAAACACTCATAACTATTTGAACATGTTTAGAAAATAGATTTATTTTAAAAAATTTTACATAATAATTTTTGAAATATTAATAAATTTATATTATTTTATTCAAAGTAAGCCTATATGAATAGAAACAATTATTTTATGACAAAACAAAAGGCCATAACAATTTAAAATAGATAATATTTCACATAGTCATAACTATTTAATCACATAGTCATAACTATTTGATCTTGTTCGCTAAACAGATTCATTTTTTAAATCTCTTATTCATTAATTTTTGCAATCTTAATAAATTAATATTATTTTATTTTGAATAAGTTTATATAAACTAACACAATTATTTTATAACAAAATAAAAGGTCATAACAATTTGAAATGGATAATTATTCAAATAGTTATAACTATTTGAACTTATTCGATAAACATATTTATTTAAAATCTTTTACTTATTAATTGTCAAAATATTATGAAATTAATATTATTTTAATCTAAATAAGCTTGTATGAAGAAAAATAATTGTTTAATGATAAAACAAAATGTAATATGGGTTTGAAATAAATAATTGTTCAAATAATCATAACTATTTGACCTAATCAGTAAACAATTTTATTTTTTAAATAATTTACTTATTAATTGTGGAATATTAATAAATTTGCATAATTTTATTTGGAATAAGCTTGTATGAATAGAAAAAATTATTTTATGACAAAACAAAAGGCTATAGCGATTTGAAATAAATAACTATTCAAATAGTCATAACTATTTGAACTTGTTTGGTAAACATATTCATTTTTTAAATCTCTTACTTAATAATTTTTAGAATATTAATAAATTAGAATTATATTATTTCGAATAAACTTGTACAAATAGAAACAATTGTTTTGTGATAAAACAAAAAGTTATAACAATTTGAAATAGATAATTGTTTAAACAGTCATAACTATTTGCACTTCTCAAGCCAATAGATTCATTTTTTAAATCCATTACTCACTAATTTTCAGAATATTAATAAATTAGCATTACTTTATTTCGAATAAGACTATATGAATAGAAACAATTGTTTTTTGACAAAACAAATGGTCGTAATGATTTGAAATAAATAATTGTTCAAATAGTTATAACTAATTGAACTGGTTTGGTAGACAGATTTATTTTTTAAATCTTTTATTTCTTAATTTTCAAAATATTAATAAATATTATTTTATTTCAAACAAACTTATACGAACAAAAACATTTGTTTTATTACAACAAAATGTCATAATGATTTGAAATAGATAATTGTTCAAATAGTCATAATTATTTGAATTGGTTCAGGAAACAACATTATTTTTTGAATATCTTATTTATTAATTTTTGAAATATTAATAAATTTGTTTTATTTTATTCTGAATAAGTTACTAAGAACTACAAAAATTATTTTACGACAAAATAAAAAGTCATAACGATTTGAAATAAAGAATTGTTCATATAGCCTTAACTATTTGAACTGGTTTGGCAAACAAATTTATGTTTTAAATATCTTAGTTATTAATTTTCATAAAATCATTACATTAGTATTATTTTATTTTGAATAAACTTGTATGAACATAAAGAATTGTTTTATGACATAACAAAAGGTTATAACAATTTTAAATATATAATTGTTCAAATAATCATAATATTTGAACTAGTTTGCTAAACAGATTTATTTTTTAAATCTCTTATTAATTTTTGAAATAATAGTAAATTAGTATTATTTTATTCTGAATAAGCTTGAATGATCAAAAACATTTGTTATATGACCAAACCAAAGGTAATAATGATTTGAAATACATAATTGTTAAAATGGCCATAATTATTTGAAATGATTCAGTAAAAAGATTCACTTTATAAATCACTTATTACTTTTTGAAATATTAACAAATTTGTATTATTTTATTTCGAACAAGCTTGTATGAACTAAAACAAATGTTTTATGACAAGACAAAAGGTCAAAACGAGTTGAAATAGATAATTGTTCATGTAGTTATTAATTTTTAGAATATTATTAAATTAGTTTTATTTAATTCCGAATAAGCTTGTATGAACTAAGACAAATATTTTATAACAAAACAAAAGGTTATAATGATTTAAAATAGGTAATTATTCAAATAGGAATTAGTTTGGTAAATAGATTTATTTTTTAAATCTCTTATTAATTTTTAAAAATTAATAAATTAGTATTATTCTATTTCGAATAGGCTTGTATGATAAAAAGCAATGTTTTAAGATAAAATGAAAGTTCATAATGATTTGAAATAGATAATTATTGAAATGGCCATAATTATTTGAATTGATTCGGTAAACAGATTCATTTTGTAAATCATTTACTTATTAATTTTTGAAATATTAATAAACTATCATTATTTTCTTTCAAATAAGCTGATACGAACTAAAACAATTATTTTATGGCAAAAAAAAAGGTCATAATGATTTTAAATAAGTAATTGTTCAAATAGTCAAAACTATTTGAGCTTATTCGATAAATAGATTTGTTTTTTCAAATCTGTTGCTTATTAATTTTTTGATTATTAATATATTAGGATTATTTTATTCTAAATAAACTTGTATGATATGAAAGAAATATTTTATGACTAAAAAAAGGTCAGAATAATTTGAAATAGATAATTATTCCAATAGTTTTAACTATTGAATTGGTTCGACAAATGCATTTTTTTTTAAAATCTCATATTTATTAATTTTTAAAATATTAATAAAGTAGTATTATTTTATTATAAGCTTGTATGATCAAAAACAATCATTTTATAACTAAACAAAAGGTCATAATGATTTGAAATAAATAATTGTTCAAATGGCCATAATTTTTTTAACTGATTCAGTAAATAATTTATTTTTTAAATTTTTACTTATCAATTTTAGAAATATTAATAAATTAGTATTGTTTTATTCCGTATAAGCTTGGATTAACTGAAACAATTACTTTATGACAAAATAAAAGGTCTATAACGATTTTAAATAGACAATTTTCAAATAGTAATAACTATTTGAACTTGTTCAGTAAATAGATTTATTTTTTAAATATTTTTTCTTATTAATTTTTTGAATGTTAATAAATTAGTATTAATTTATTCTGAATAAGCTTGTATGAACTGAAATAATTGTTTTATGACTAAACAAAAGGTCATAACAATTTAAAATAGATAATTGTTCTAATAGTCTTAACAATATGAATTGGTTCGATAAATAAATTTATTTTTTAAATCTCTTACTTATTAATTTTTAAAATATTATTAAATTTGTATTACTTTTTAATTCAAATAAGCTTGTACAAACAAAAAAATTGTTTTATGACAACAAAGGGTCATAAAAATTTGAAATTGATAATCATTCATAAAATCTTAACTATTTGAATTGGTTTGGAAATTAGATTTCTTTTTTAATTTTCTTGGTTATTAAGTTTCGAAATATTATTAAATTAATATTATTTTATTCCAAATAAAATAGTATGAATACAACCAATTGTTTGATGACAAAAATAATGTTATAACAATTTGAAATAGATAATTATTTTAAATCGCTTATTGATTAATTTTCCAAATATTAATAAATTGGTATTATTTTATTTTGAACAAACTTAAATGAACAAAAATAATTGTTTTATGATAAAACAAAAAGTAATAACTATTTGAAATAGATAATTGTTCAAATAATTATAATTATTTAAATTGGTTTTGTAAATAAAATTATTTTTTAAATCTCTTACTTATAAAATTTTGAAATATTAACAAATTAGTTTTATTTTATTTCAAATAAACTTGTGTGAGTTGAAATAATTGTTTTATGACAACAAAAAAGGTCATAATAATTTGAAAATACATAATTGTTCATATAGTCTTTACTGTTTGAACTAGTTCGACAAATGAATTTATTTTTTAAATCTCTTAGTTATAAATTTTCAAAATATTATTAAACATTACTTTATTTTGAATAAAGTTGTATGAACATAAATAATTGCTTTATGGCAGAACAAAAGGTTATAACAATTTGAAATAGATAATTGTTCAAATAGTCATAACTATTTTAACTAGTTTGGTAAACAGATTTATTTTTAAAATCTCTTACTAATTCTTGAAATATTAATAAATTAGTATTATTTTATTTCAAATAAGCAAGTATGTTGAAAAATAATTGTTTTATGACAAAATGAAAGTTAATAACGATTTAATTTCAAATAAGTTTGTATGTTGGAAAACATTTGTTTTATGACAAAATGAAAGGTAATTACAATTTGAAATAGATAATTGTTCAAATGGCCAAACTTGTTTCAACTAATTTAGTAAACTGATTTATTTTATGAATCTCTTACTTATTAATTTTTGAAACATTAAAAAAGTTGTATTATTCTATTTTTGATGAGCTTTTATGAATTGAAATAATTCTTTTATGATAAAACAAAAGTTCATAACAATTTTAAATAAATAATTGTTCAAATATTCATAACTATTTGAACTTGTTCAATGAACAAATTTTTTTTTTCAAACCTCTTGCTTATTAATTTTTTGAATGTTAATAAATTAGTATTAATTTATTTTGACTAAGCTTGTATGAACTAAAACAATTATTTTATGACTAAACAAAAGGTTAGAATGATTTGAAATAGAAAATTATTCTAATAGTCTTAACCATTTGAATTGATTTAGCAAACACATTTATTTCTCTTACTTATTAATTTTTGAAATATTATTAAATCAGTAATTTTTTATCTGAATAAGCTTGTATGATCAGAAACAATTTTTTTTTATGACAAAGCAATGATCATAACAATTTGAGATTGATATTTGTTCAAATGGTCATAACTATTTGAATTGGTACGAAAAATAGCTTTAGTTTTTAAATCTCTTGCTTAATAATTTCTAAAATATTAATAAAGTAGTATTATTTTATTTTGGATAAGTTCTAATGAACTAAAACAATTGTTTTATGATGAAACAAAAGGTCATAATGATTTTAAATAGATTATTATTTAAATAGTCATATCTTTTTGAGCTTATTTAGTAAACATATTTATTTTTTAAAATCTCTTGCTTATTAATTTTTTGAATGCTAATAAATTAGTATTATTTTATTCCAAATAAGCTTTTATGAACTGAAATATTTGTTTTATGACTAAACAAAAGGTCAAAAGAATTTCAAGTAGATAATTGTTCTAATAATCTTAAATATCTGAACTTGTTTGGCAAAATATATTTATTTTTTATTATTAAGTTAGTATTATCTTAATGCAAATAAGCTTATATGAAAAGAAACAATTGTTTTATGATAAAATAAAGATCATAACGATTTGATTAGATAATTATTCAAATAGTCATAACTATTTAAACTGATTTGATAAACACATTTAGCTATTAAATCTCTTATTAATTTTGAAGATATTAATAAATTACTGTTACTTTTATTTTGAATAATTCTGTATGAATAGAAACAATTACTTTACTACAAAACAAAAGGTCATAATGATTTGAACTAGATACTTGTTCAAATGGACATGACTATTTGAACTTGTTTAGTAAACATATTTTTTTTAAAAATCTCCTACCTATTAATTTTCAAAATATTAATAAATTAGTTTTATTTTATTCTGAATAAATATGTATGAATAGAAACAATTGTTTTATGATAAAACAAAAGATCATAACTATTTGAAATAAATAATTATTTAAATAGTCATAACTATTAGATATTATTCAATAAACAGATTTTTTTAAATCTTTTACTTATTAATACTTGGAATAATAATAAATTAGTATTATTTTATTTCTAATAAGCTTGTATGAACATAAACAATTGATTTATGACAAAACAAAAGGTCAAAACTATTTGAAATAGATAATTGTTTATATAGTCAACTATTTGAATATGTTCAGAAAACATATTTATTTTTTAAATTTTTACTTATTAATTTTTGAAATATTAATAAATTTATATTATTTTAATCAAAATAAGCCTATATGAATAGAAAGAATTGTTTATGACAAAATAAACGGTCAAAATGATTTAAAATAGATAATTGTTCAAATAGTCATAACTATTTGAACTTGTTTGGTAAACGAATTCATTTTTTAAATCTCTTACTCATTAATTTTCAGAATATTAATAAATTAGCATTATTTTATTTCTAATAAGCCTATATGAATTGATACAATTGTTTTATAACGAAACAAAAGGTCATAACAATTTGAAATAGATAATTATTCAAATAGTTATGACTATTTGGACTTGTTCGGTAAACATATTTATTTTTAAAATCTTTTACTTATTAATTGTCAAAATATTAATAAATTAATATTATTTTAATCCAAATAAGCTTGTATGAACAAAAATAATTGTTTTATGACAAAACAAAAAGTCATAACAATTTAAAATAAATAATTATTTAAATAGCCATAACTATTTAAACTTATTCGGTAAACAAATTTATTTTTTAAATCTTTTTCTAATTAATTGTTTGAATAATAAATTCATATTATTTTATTTGAAATAAGCTTGTATGAATAGAAAAAAGTGTTTCATCATAAAACAAAGTTTATAGCGATTTGAAATAGATAATTGTTCAAATAGCCATAAGTATTTGAACTTGCTCAGTAAACAAATTCATTTTTTTAAATCTCTTACTTATTAAGTTTCAGAATATTAATAAGTTAGATTATGTTATTTCGAATAAGCTTGTATGAATAGAAATAATTGTTTTGTGATAAAACAAAAGGATATATTGAAGTATATAATTATTTAAGCAGTCATAACTATTTGCACTAATCAGGCCGACAATTCCATTTTTTAAATCTGTTACTTATTAATTTTTAGAATATTAATAAATTAGCATTACTTTATTCTAAATAAGATTGTATGAGTAGAAACAATTGTTTTATGATAAAACAAATGATCATAACAATTTGAAATAAATAATTGTTTAAATAGTTAAACTAATTGAACTGGCTTAGTAAATAGATTTATTTGTTAATTCTCTTACGTATTAATTTTGAAAATAATAATAAATTAATATTATTTTATTTCAAACAAACTTATTTGAACAAAAACATTTGCTTATGACAAAACAAAAGGTCATAACAATTTGAAATAGATAATTGTTCAAATAGTCATAATTATTTGAATGGGTTCAGCAAACAAAATTATTTTTTAAATCTTTTAATGATTAATTTTTGAAATATTAATAAATTTATTTTATTTTATTTCGAATAATTTAGTAATAACTAAAAAAATTGTTTTATGACAAAACAAAAGGACATAACGATTTGAAATAAAGAATTGTTCATATAGCCTTAACTATTTGAATTGGTTCAACAAATAAATTTATTTTTTAAATATCTTAGTTCTTAATTTTCAGAATATTATTACATTAGTATTATTTTAATTCAAATAAGCTTGCATGAATAGAAATCTCTTAGTTATTAATTTTCATAATATTATTAGATTAGTATTATTTTATTCTAAATAAGCTTGTATAAACTTAAATAATTATTTTATGATAGCACAAAAGGTTATAACAATTTGAAATATATAATTGTTCAAGTAGTTATAACTATTTGAGCTACTTTGGTAAACAAATTTATTTTTTAAATCTCCTATGTATTAATTTTTGAAATATTAATAAATTAGTATTATTTTGTTCTGAATAGGCTTGTATAATGAAAAACAATTGTTTTATTACAAAAAAAACGTTCATAATAATTTTAAATAGATAATTTTTCAAGCTTTTATGAACTGAAACAATTGTTTTTGATAAAATAAAATGATTTTAAATAGATAATTGTTCAAACAGTCATAACTATTTGAACTTATTTGATAAACATATTTATTTTTTTAATTTCTTGCCTATTAATTTTTTAAATGTTAATAAATTATCATTATTTTATTTCAAATAAGCATGTATGAACTGAAACAATTATTTCATTACTAAACAAAAGGTCAAAACGATTTGAAATAGATAATTGTTCTAATAGTCTTAACTATTTGAATTGATTTAGCAAACACATTTGTTTTTTTAAATCCTTACTTATTCATTTTTATAATATTATTAATTTAGCAACATTTTGCTCTGAATAAGGTTGTATGAACAAAAACAAATGTTTTAGGACAGAACGAAGATCATAACGATTTAAGATAGATAATTGTTAAAATAGTCAGTACTATTTTAATTGGTTTGGTAAAGAGATTTAATTTTTAAATCTCTTAATAATTTTCAAAATAGTAATAAATTAGTATTATTTTATTTTAAATAATTTTGTATAAATAGAAACAATTGTTTTACGACAAAACAAAATGTCATAACAATTTGAAATATATAATATTTTAAATGGACATGACTAGTTGAATTTGTTTGGTAAATAGATTAATTTTTTAAATCTTTAACTTATTAACTTTTAGGATATTAATAAATTAGTATTATTTTATTTTGAATAAGCTTTTTTGAATAGAAACAATTGGTTTGTGACAAAACAAATATTGATAATGATTTGAAATGAATAATTGTTCAAATAGTCATAACTATTTGAACTATTTAGAAAACAAATTTATTTTTTAAATTTTTACTTATTAATTCTCGGAATATGAATAAATTTATAATATTTTGTTTGAATTAAGCTTGCATGAACAAAACCAATTGTTTTATGACAAAACAAAAGGTAATAATGTTTTGAAATAGATAATTATTCAAATAGTCATAACTGTTTGAACTTGTCTGTAAGCAGATTCATTTTTTTAATTCTTTTACTCTTTAATTTTTAAAATATTAATAAATTATTCAATAAACATATTTATTTTTTAAATCTTTTACTTATTAATTGTCAAAATATTAATAAATTAATATTATTTTAATCCGAATAAACTTGAATAAATGGAAACAATTGTTTTATGACAAAACAAAAAGTCATAACAATTTGAAATTAATAATTGTTTAAATAATCATAACGACTTGAACTTATTTGGTAAATAGATTTATTGTTCAAATCTTTTACTTATTAATTATCTTAATATTAATAAATTTATATTGTTTGATTCAAAATAAGCTTGCATGAACATAATAAATCATTTTATGACAAAACAAAAGGCTATAGCGATTTCAAATAGATAATTATTTAAATAGTTATAATTATTTAAACTTGTTTGATAAATTGATTCATTTTTTAAATTTCTTAATTATTAATTTTTGAAATATTAATAGCATAGTATTATTTTATTTCGAATACGCTTATATGAACTGAAATAATTTTTTTATTACAAAACAAAAGGTCATAACAATTTGAAATAGATAATTATTCAAATAGTCATGACAATTTGATCTAGTTCGATAAACTTATTTATTTTAAAATTTTTTACTTATTAATTGTCCAAATATTAATAAATTATTGATATTTTAATTCGAATAAGCTTATATGAACAAAATCTATTATTTTATAATAGAACAAAAAGTTGTAAGATTTCAAATAAATAATTGCTTAAATAGTCATAATTATTTGAACTAATTTGATAAATAAATTTAATTTTTAAATCTCTTATTAATTTTTGAAATATTAATAGGTTAGTATTATTTTATTTTGAACAAACTTATCTAAATAAAAACATTTTTTTATGACAAAACAAAAGGTTATAACGATTTCAAATAGATAATTATTCAAATAGTCATAATTATTTTAACTGGATAGGTAAATAGAATTATTTTTTAATCTCTTACTTATTAATTTTTGAAATATTAATAAATTTATTTTATTTTATTCTGAATAAGTTAGTATGAATTGAAAAAATTATTTTATGACAAAACAAAAGGTCATAATGATTTAAAATAGATAATTGTTCATATAGTCTTAAATATTTGAATTGGTTCGGTAAACAAATTTAATTTTTAAATCTCTTATTTATTAATTTTCAAAATATTATTATATTAGTATTATTTTATTTTGAATAAATTTGTATGAACAGAAATAACTATTTTATGACAAAACAAAAAGGTTAAAATGATTTGAAGTATAAAATTGTTCAAATAGTCATTACTATTTGAACTGGTTCTAAAAACAGATTTATTTTTTAAATCTCTTACTTATTAATTTTTGAAAGATTAATAAATTAGTATTATTTTATTCCAAATAAGCTTATATGATCAAATACAATTGTTATATAACCAAACAAAAGGTAATAACGATTTGAAATAGATAATTGTTGAAATTGCCATAATTATTTGTATTGATTCAATAAACAGATTCATTTTTTAAATCACCTACTTATTAATTTTTGGAATATTAATAAATTAGTATTATATTATTTCGAATAAGCTTATTGAATTGAAACAATATTTTTATGACAAAATGAAATGTCATACGATTTTAAATAAAAAATAGTTCAAATAGTCATAACTATCTAAATTTGTTCAATAAACAAATTTACTTTTTTAAACTTTTGCTTATTAATTTTTGAACCATTAAGAAATTAGTATTATTTTATTTTGGATATGTTTTTATGAACTAAAACAATTGTTTATGTCAAAACAAAATGCCATAATGATTGTAAATAAATAATTGTTTAAATAGCCATAACTATTTAAACTTGTTCGGTAAACATATTTATTTTTTAAAATCTTTTTCTTATTAATTTTTTGAATGTTAATAAATTTGAATTATTTTATTTCGAATAAGCTTGTAAGATATGAAACAAATATTTAATGACTAAACAAAAGATTAGAACGATTTGAAATAGACAATTATTCTAATAGTTTTAACTATTTGAACTGGTTTGGCAAACATGTTTATTTTTTAAATCTCTTACTTATTAATTTTTGGAATATTATTAAATTAGTATTATTTTTAACCAAATAAGCTTACATGAGAAACAAGTGTTTTATGACAAAACAAAGATTTTAATGATTTGATATTGATATTTGTTTAGTCAGTCATAACTATTTAAATTTGATTTGGTAAACAAATTTATTATTTAAATCTGCTACTTATTAATTTTTGAAATATTAATCAATTAGTATTATTTTATTTTGAATAAATTTTTATGAACTAAAACAATTGTTTTATAACAAACCAAAATGTCATAACGACTTTAAAAAGATAATTGTTCAAATAGTCAAATCTATTTGAACTTGTTTGGTAAAGAGATTTATTTTTTAAAATTTGTTACTCATTAATTTTTTAAATATTAATAAATTAGTATTATTTTATTCTAAATAAGTTTGTATGAACTAAAATAATTGTTTATGAGTAAACAAAAGTCAAAATGATTAGAAACATATAATTGTTCTATAGTCTTAATGATTTGAATTGGTTTGGCAAACATTTTCTTTAAAATCTCTTACTTACTAATTTTTGAAATATTATTAAATTAGTATTATTTTAATCCAAATAAGCTTGTATGAAAAGAAACAATAGTTTTATGACTAAAAAAGGATCATAATGATTTGAGATAGATAATTATTCAAATAGTCATAAATATTTTAAACTATTTTAGTAAATAGATTTAGTTTTTAAATCTTTTATTAGTTTCAAAATATTAATAGATTAGTATTGTTTTATTTTCAATAATTTTCATGAATAGAAACAATTGTTTTATGACAAAACAAAAGGTCATAATGATATGAAATAGATAGTTGTTCAAATAGACATGACTATTTGAACTTGTTCAGTAAACAGATTTATTTTTTAAATCTCCTACCTATTAATTTTCATAATAAATTAGTATTATTTTATTCCGAATAAACTTGTATGAATAGAAACAATTATTTTATGACAAAACAAAATGTTATAACTATTTGAAATAAATAATAGTTCAAACAATCATAACTATTTGAACTTGCTCAGTAAATAGATTTACTTTTTAAATTTTTTACTTATTAGTTTTTGGAATATTAATAAATTAGTATTATTTTATTTCGAATATGATTGTATGAACAGAAACAATTGGTTTATAACAAAACAAAAAGGTCACAACTATTTGAAATAGATAATTGTTCAAATAGTCATAACTATTTGACCATGTTCAGAAAACATATTTATTTTTAAATATTTATTTATTAATTTTTGAAATATTAATAAATTTATATATTTTTTTAAGTAAGTTTGTATGAACAAAAACAATTATTTTATGACAAAATAAAAGGCCATAATTATTTGAAATAGATAATTGTTTAAACAGTCATAACTATTTAAACTTGTTCAATAAACAAATTTATATTTTAAATCTGTTACTCATTAATTTTTGGAATATTAATAAATTAGTATTATTTTATTTCAAATAAGCTTATATGAACTGATACAATTGTTTATAATGAAACAAAAGGTCATAGCAATTTGAAATAGATAATTATTCAAGCAGTTATGATTATTTGAACTTGTTTGGCAAACATATTTATTTTTAAAATTTTTTGCTTATTAATTATTGAAATATTATTAAATTAATATTATTTTAATTTGAATAAGCTTGTATGAACAAAACCAATTATTTTATGACAAAACAAAAAATCATAACAATTTAAAATAAATAATTATTCAAATAGTCGTAACTATTTGAACTTATTTGGTAAATAGATTTATTTTTAAATCTTTTACTTATTAATTGTCTAAATATTAGTAAATTTGTATTATTTTAATTGAAATAAGCTTGTGTGAATAGAAAAATATATTTTAGAACAAAACAAAAGGTAATAGAGATTTGAAATAGATAATTGTTCAAATAGTCGTAACTATTTCAAGTTGTTCGATAAACAAATTCAGTTTCTAAATCTCTTACTTATTAATTTTTGGAATAGTAATAAATTATAATTATGTTATTCCAAGTCAACTTGTATGAACAGAAACAATTGTTTTGTAAAAAATAAAATGTCGTAACGCTTTGAAATAGATAATTGTTTAAACAATTATAACTATTTGTATTGGTCAAGCCAACAAATTCATTTTTTAAATCCATTACTTATTAATTTTTAGAATATCAATAAATTCACATTACTTTATTATGAATAAGATTATATAAATAGAAACAATTGGTTTAAGACAAAACAAATGGTTATAATGATTTGGAATAAATAATTGTCCAAATTGTTATAACTATTTGAATTGGTTTGGTAAACATATTTATTTTTAAATCTCTTATTAACTTTCAAAATATTAGTAAATTAATATTATTTTATTTAGAATATACTTATATAAACAAAAACATTTGTTTTATGAGAAAACAAAAAGGTCATAACGATTTGAAATAGATAATTATTCATATAGCCTTAACTATTTGAATTGGTTCGACAAACAAATTTTTTTTAAAAATCTCTTAGTTATTAATATTCATAATATTATTATATTGGTATTATTTGATTCTGAATAAACTGGTATGAATATAAATAATTGTTCATGACAAAACAAAAGGTTATAATGATTTGAAATATATAATTATCCAAGTAATACTAATTATTTAAACTAGTTCGGTAAGCATATTTATTTTTCAATTCTCCTACTTATTAATTTTTGAAATATTAATAAATTAGTACCATTTTGTTTCAAATAGTCTTGTATGATGAAAAACAATTGTTTTATGATAAAACAAAAGTTCATAATGATTTGAAATATATAATTGTTCAAATGGCCATAAGTATTTCAATTGATTCAATAAACTGATTTATTTTTTAAATCTCCAACTTTTCAATTTTTGAAATATTAATATAGTAATATTATTTTATTTTGGATAAGCTTGTTGGAACTAAAACAATTGTTTTATGATAAAACAAAATGTCATAATGATTTTAAATAGATAATTGTTCAAATAGTCATAACTATTTGAACTTATTTGGTAAATAGATTTTATTTTTTAAAATTTCTTGCTTATTAACTTTCTGAATGTTAATAATATTGTATTATTTTATTTGGAATTAGCTTGTGTGAAGTAAAAAAAATTTTTTATAATAAAACAAAAAGTCAAAACAATTTGAAATAAACAATTGTTCTTATAGTCTTAACTATTATAATTAGTTCGGCAAACACATTTATTTTTTAAATCTCTTATTAATTTTTAGAATTTTATTAGTTTAGCAATATTTTGCTCTGAATAAAGCTTGTATGAATAGAAACAATTATTTTATGACAAAACAAAAATCATACTGATTTGAGATAGATAATTGTTAAAATAGTCATAACTATTTAAACTAGTTTGGTAAATATATTTAGTTATCAAATCTCGTATTAATTTTTGAAATATTAACAAATTAGTATTATTTTATTTTGAATATTTTTGTCTGAATAAAAATAATTGTTTAATGACAAAACAAAATGTCATAACAATTTGAAATAGATAATAGTTCAAATGGACATGACTATTTGAATATGTTTGATAAATAGATTTATTTTTTAAATCTCTAACTTATTAATTTTTAGAATATTAATAAATTAGTATTATTTTATTTTGAATAAACTTGTATGAATAGAAACAATTGTTTTATGACAAAACAAAAGATCATAATGATTTAAAATAAATAATTATTCAAATAGTTATAACTATTTAAAGTTTCTTGTTAAACAGATTTATTTTTCAAATCTTTTGCTTATTAATTTTTAGCATTTTAATAAATTAGTATTATTTTTATTTTGAATAAGCTTTTATAGATACAAATAATAAGTTTATGGCAAAATCAAAGGTCATAACAATTTGAAA
Source organism: Durio zibethinus (assembly GCF_002303985.1). The sequence goes on from NW_019168093.1 coordinate 45,379, forward strand.
TAGATAATTGTTCAAATAGTCATAACTATTTGAACATGTTCAGAAAACATATTATTTTTCTTATTAATTTTTAGAATATTAATAAATTTGAATTATTTTATTCAAAAAAAGCTTGCATGAACAAAGCCAATTGTTTTATAACAAAACAAAAGATCATAATGTTTTGAAATAGATAATTGTTTAGATAGTCATAACTATTTAAAATTTTTCGTAAATAGATTCTTTTTTAAAATTCTCTTACTCATTAATTTTTGGAATATTAATAAATTAGTATTATTTTACTTCAAATAAACTTATATGAACCGAAACAATTGTTTTATTATAAAAGAAAAGGTCATAATGATTTGAAATAGATAATTATTCAAATAGACATGACTATTTGAACTTGTTCAGTAAACATATTTATTTTTTAAAATATTTTACTTATTAATTGTTGAAAAATTAATAAATTAATATTATTTTAATTTGAATAAACATGTATGAGCATAAACAATTGTTTTATAACAAAACAAAAAGTCATTACAAGTTAAATATAGATAATTGTACAAATAGTCATAATGATTTGAACTTGTTTGGCAAATAGATTTATTTTTTAAATCTTTTACTTATTAATTGTCTTAATATTAATAAATTTGTATGATATTATTTGAAATAAGATTGTATGAATAGAAAAAAAATTCTTTTATGACAAATCGAAAGGTTATAGCGATTTCAAATAGATAATTGTTCAAACAGTCATAATTTTTTAAACTTGTTCAATAAATAGATTCATTTTTTAATTTCTTTATTATTAATTTTTGGATTACTAAAAACTTAGTATTGTTTTATTTTGAATTAGTTTATATGAACTGAAACAATTTTTTTATGATAAAAAAAAGGTCATAATGATTTGAAATAGATAATTATTCAAAAAGTCATAATTATTTGATCTTGTATGAATAGAAACAATTATTTTATGACAAAACAAAAAGGTCATAACAATTTGAAATAAATAACTATTCAAATAGTCATAAAGATTTGAACTTGTTCGGTAAATAGATTTATTTTTTAGATCTTATACTTATTAATTGTCTTAATATTAATAAATTTTATATTATTTTATTCAAAATAAGCTTGCATGAATAGAAAAAATCATTTTATGACAAAATAAAAGGTTACATCAATTTCAAATAGATAAGTGTTCAAATAGTCATAATTATTTAAACTTATTCATTAAACAGATTCATTTTTAAATTTCTTACTTATTAATTTTTAGAATATTAATAGCTTAATATTATTTTATTTTGAACCAAAATGATTTTTTTATGACAAAACAAAAGATCATAACGATTTGAAATAGATAATTTTTCAAATAGTCATGACCATTTGATCTAGTTTGGTAAACATATTTATTTTAAAATTTTTTACATATTAATTGTTAAAATATTAATAAATTAGTATCATTTTAATCTAAATAAGCTTGTATGAATAGAAGCTATTATTTATAATAGAACAGAAATTCATAACAATTTGAAATAAATAATTACTCAAATAGTCATAACTATTTGAACTGGTTTGATAAATAGATTTATTTTTTAAATCTTTTATTAATTTTGAAATATTAATAGATTAGTATTATTTTATTTCGAACAAACTTATATGAACAAAAATATTTGTTTTATGACAACACGAATAATTGTTCAAATAGTCATAACTATTTGAATTAGTTAGGTAAATAGAATTATTTTTTAAATCTCTTACTTATTAATTTTTTAATATGAATAAATTCATTTTATTTTATTCCCAATAAGCTAATATGAATTGAAAAAATTGTTTTATACCAAAACAAAAATGATTTGAAATGGATAACAGTTCATATAGTCTTAACTTTTTGAACTAGTTTGGTAAACAAATTTATTTTTTAAACCTCTTAGTTATTTATTTTTGGAATATTTTTATATTAGTATTATTTTATTTCAAATAAGCTTGTATGAACAGAAATAATTGTTTTATGATAGAACAAAAGGCTATAATGATTTGAAGTATACAATTGTTCAAATAGTCATAACTATTTAAACTAGTTTGCTAAATAGATTTATTTTTAAATCTCTTATTAATTGTTGAAAGATTAATAAATTTCTATTGTTTTATTATGAATAAACTTGTATAATAAAAACAATTGTTATAACCAAACAAAAGGTAATAATGATTTGAAATAGATAATTATGGAAATGGCCATAATTATTTGAACTGCTTTGGTAAACAGATTCACTTTTTAAATCACTTTATTAATTTTTAGAATATTAATAAATTAGTATTATTTTATTTTGAATAAGCTTATATGAACTGAAACAATTGTTTTATGATAGAAAAAAAGGTCATAGTGATTTTAAATAAACAGTTGTTCAAATGGTTGTAACTATTTGAATTTGTTCAGTAAACAAATTTATTTTTTTAAACTCTTGCTTATTAATTTTCAAAATATTAAAAAATTAGTATTATTTTATTTTGGATAGGCTTTTATGAACTGAAACAATTTTTTATATCAAAATGAAAGGTGATATTGATTTCAAATAAATAACTGTTTAAATAGTCATCACTATTTGAACTTGTTCAATAAATATATTTATTTTTTCAAATCTTTTCCTAATTAATTTTTTGAATGTTAATAAATTTTGATTATTGAATTCCAAATAAGATTGTAAGATATGCAACAAATGTTTTCTAACTAAACAAAAGGTCAAAACGATTTAAACTATACAATTATTCTAATAGTTTTAAATATTTGAACTAGTTTGGCAAACACATTTATTTTTTAAATCACTTATTAATTTTTGAAATATTATTAAATTAGTATTACTTTTAACCAAATAAGCTTCTATGATCAGAAATAATTATTTTATGACAAAACAAAGATCTTAACGATGTGAGATTAATAATTGCTCAAGTAGTCATAACTATTTGATTTGGTTCGGTAAACAGAATTATTTTTTAAATCTCTTACTTATTAATTATTGAAGTATTAACAAATTAGTATTATTTTATTTTGAATAAGCTTGTATGATTAAAAACACTTGTTTTATGACAAAACAAAAGGTCATATTGATTTGAAATAGATAATCATTCAAATGTTCATAATTATTTTAATTGATTCGGTAAATAAATTTATCTTTTAAAATTTTTACAAATTATTTTAGGAAGTATTAATAAATTAGTATTATTTTATTCCATCTAAGCTTGTATTAACTGAAACAATTGTTTTATGACAAATCAAAAGGTTATAACAATTTTAAATAGATAATTGTAAAAATAGTAATAACTATTTGAACTTGTTTGATAAAAAATTTATTGTTTAAAATCCTTTTCTTATTAATTTTTCAGATGTTAACAAAATTGGTATTAATTTATTTTGAATAAGCTTATATAAAATGAAATAATTGTTTTATGACTAAACAAAATATCAGAATGATTTCAAATAGATAATTGTTCAATAGTCTTAACTATTTGAATTGATTCGGTAAACAAATTTACTTTTTAAATATCTTACTTATTTATTTTCAAAATATTATTAAATTAGTAGTATTTTAATCAAAATAAGCTTGTACAAACAAAACAATTGTTTTACATCAAAAGAAAAGGTTACAATGATTTGAAATAGATAATCATTCATATAGTCTTAACTATTTGAACTGGTTCAACAATTAGATTTATTTTTTAATTTTCATGGTTATTAAGTTTCTAAATATTATTAAATTAGTATTATTTTATTCTGAATAAAATAGTATGAATAGAACTAATTTTTTGATGACAAAATAAAAGGTTATAATGATTTGAAATAGATAATTATCCAAACAGTCAAAACTATTTGAAATGGTTTGGTAAACATTTTTACTTTTTAAATCTCTTACTGATTAATTTTCTAAATATTAATAAATTAGTATTATTTTATTTTGAACAAACTTATTTTAACAAAAACAATTATTTTATGGCAAAATAAAAAGTAATAATGATTTCAAATAGATAATTGTTCAAATAGTTATAATTATTTGAATTGGTTTGGTAAATAGAATAATTTTCTAAATCTCTTATAAATTTTTCAAATATTAATAAATTAGTTTGGCTTTATTTTGAATAAGCTTGTATGAGTTGAAATAATTGTTTTATAACAAAACAAAAGGTCATAATAATTTGATATAAATAATTGTTCATATAGTCTTAATTGTTTTAATTGGTTTGACAAATAGATTTATTTTTTAAATCTCTTAGTTATTAATTTTCAAAAAATTACTAAATTAGTATAATTTTATTGCAAATAAGCTTATATAAATAGAAATAATTGTTTTATTATACAATAAAAGGTTATAACAATTTGAAATAGATAATTGTTCAAATGTCATAACAATTTAAATTGGTTTGTTAAACATATTTATTTTTTTAAATCTCTTATTAATTCTTGAACTATTAGTAAATTAGTATTATTTTATTTCAAATAAGCTTATATGTTGAAAAACAACTGTTTTATGACAAAACAAAAGGTAATAATAATTTGAAATAGATAGTTGTTCAAATGACCATAATTGTTTAAACTTATTTAGTAAATTGATTTATTTTTTAAATCTCTTACTTAGTAGCTTTCGAAATAATAATAAAACAGTATTATTTTCTTTATGATAAGCTTTTATGAACTAAAAAAATTATTTTATGACTAAACAAAAGGTTAGAACAATTTGAAATAGATAATTGTTCAATAGTCTTAACTATTTGACATGGTTTAGTAAACACATTTATTTTTCAAATTTATTACTTATTAATTTTAAAATACTATCATTTTAGCAATATTTTACTCTGAAAAAGTTTGTATGAATAGAAACAATTGTTTTATGACAAAACAATGATCGTAACAATTTGAGATAGATAATTATTCAAATGGTCATAACAATTTGAACTAATCTAGTAAGCAAATTTAGTTTTTAAATCTCTTATTAATTTTTGAAATATTAATAAATTAATATTATTTTATTCTAAATAATTTTGTATGAATAAAAACAATTGTTTTATGATAAAACAAAATGTCATAATGATTTGAAATAGATAATAGTTCAAATGGACATGACTATTTGAACTTGTTCGATAAACAGATTAATTTTTTAAGTTTCCAACTCATTAATTTTATTATATTAATAAATTAGTATTATTTTATTTTGAATAAAATTGTATAAGTAGAAACAATTGTTTTATGACAAAACAAAAGTTTATAATGATTTGAAATAAATAATTGTTCAAATAATCATAATTAGTTGAACTCACTCGGTAAATAGATTTTTTAAAAATATTTTACTTATTAACTTTTGAAATTTTAATAAATTAATATTATTTTATCACAAATAAACTTGTATGAATAGAAATAATTGGTTTATCACAAAACAAAAGGTCATAATTTGAAATAGATAATTGTTCAAATTAGTCATAACTATTTGAAAAAGTTAAGAAAACATATTTATTTTTAAAATTTTTACTTATTAATTTTTAAAATATTAATAAATTTTTATTATTTTATTTGAAATAAGTTTGCATAAACAGAACCAATTGTTTTAAGATAACATAGAAGGTCATAATGTTTTGAAATAGATAATTAGTTAGATAGTTATAATTATTTGAACATGTTAAGTAAATAGATTCTTTTTTTAATTCTCTTACTTTTTAGTTTTTGAAATAATAATAAATTAGTTTTATTTTACTTCAAATAAGCTCATATGAATTGAAACAACTATTTTATTACAAAACAAAATGTCATAATGATTTGAAATAGATAATTATTCTAATAGTCATGACTATTTGAACTTGTTCAGCAAACATATTTATCTTTAAAATTTTTTACTTATTAATTGTCAAAATATTAATAAATTAAAATTACTTTAATCTGAATAAGTTTGTATGAATAGGAAAATTTTTTTTTTATGAAAACAAAAAGTCATAACAAGTTTAAATAAATAATTGCTCAAATAGTCATAATGATTTGAACTTATTAATTATCTTCATATTAATCAATTTGTATTATTTTATTCAAAATAAGCTTGTATTAATTGAAACAATTGTTTTATGATAAATCAAAAGGTTATAACAATTCTAAATAGACAATTGTTCAAATAGTAATAACTATTTGAACTTGTTCAGTAAATAGATTTATTTTTTTAAATCTCTTTCTTATTAATTTTTTGAATGTTAATAAATTAGTATTAATTTATTCTGAATAAGCTTGTATGAATAGAAACAAATGTTTTATGACTAAACAAAAGGTCGAAATGATTTGAAATAGATAATTGTTCTAATAGTCTTAACCATTTGAATTGATTCGGTAAATAAATTTATTTTTTAAATCTCTTATTTATTAATTTTTGAACTATTATTTAACTAGTATTATTTTAATCTAAATAAGCTTGTATGAACAAAATAATTGTTTTACGACAAAACAATAGGTCATAACAATTTGAAACAAATAATTGTTCATATAGTCTTAACTATTTGAACTTGTTTGGCAATTAGATTTAGTTTTTAATTTTCTTGATTATTAAGTTTCAAAATATTATTAAATTAGTATTATTTTATTCTGAATAAAATAGTGTGAGCAGAACCAATTGTTTGATGAGAAAATAAATGGTTATAACAATTTGAAGTAGACAATTATTCAAATAGTCAAAACTATTTGAAATGGTTTGGTAAATTGATTTACTTTTTAAATCTCTTACTAATTATTTTTCTAAATATTAATAAATTAGTATTATTTTATTTCAAACAAAATTATATTAACTAAAGCAATTATTTTATGAGAAAATAGGAGGTCATAACAATTTAAATAAATAATTGTTCATATAGTTTTAACTGTATGAACCAGTTTGGTAAATAGATTTTTTTAAAATTTCTTAGTTATTAATGTTTAGAATATTACTAAATTAGTATTATTTTATTCTAAACAAGCCTATATGAATAGAAATAATTATTTTATGATAGAATAAAAGGTTATAATAATTTAAAATAGATAATTGTTCAAATAGCAATAACTATTTGAACTAGTTCGGTAAATATAGTTACTTTTTAAATCTCTTATTAATTCTTTAAATATTAATGACTTAATATTATTTTATTTTGAATAAGCTTGTATGTTCAAAAGCAATTATTTTAAGATAAAACAAAAAGTAATAACGATTTGAAATAGGTAGTTATTCAAATGGCCATAATTATTTAAATTATTTTGGTAAACTGATTTATTTTTTAAATCTCTTACTTGTTAACTTTTGAAATATTAATAAAGTAGTATATTTTTTTTTGGATAAGCTTGTATAAGCTGAAATAATTGTTTTATAACAAAACAAAAGGTCATAACAATTTATAATAAATAATTATTTATATAGTCTTAATTGTTTAATTAGGCTTGGCAAACATATTTATTTTTTAAATCTCTTAGTTATTAATTTTAAAATATTACTAAATTAGTATTATTTTATTCCAAATAAACTTGTATGAATAGAAACAATTGTTTCATTATAAAACAAAAGGTTATAATAATTTGAAATAGATAATTGTTCAAATAGTCATAACTATTTGATCTTGTTCAATAAACAGATTTATTTTTTACATCTACTACCTATTAATTTTTAGAATATTAATAAATTAGTATTATTTTATTCCAAATAAACTTTTATGAATAGAAACAATTGTTTAATGACAAAATAAAAAGATCATAATTATTTTAAATAAATAATTGTTCAAACAATCATAACTATTTGAACTTGTTTGGTAAACAAATTTATTTTTTAAATCTTTTACTTATCAATTTTAGTAATATTAATAAACTAGTATTATTTTATTTTGAATACGCTTGTATGAACAAAAATAATTGCTTTATGACAAAACAAAATGTCATAACCATTTGAAATAGATAATTGTTTAAATAGTCATAAGTATTTGAATATGTTCAGAAAAATTATTTATTTTTTAAATTTTTACTTATTAATTTTTGGAATATTAACCAATTTATATTATTTTATTCAAAAAAAGGTTGTATGAACAAAAACAATTGTTTTATGACAAAAAAAAGGTCATAATGATTTTAAATAGATAATTATTCAAATAATCTTAACTATTTAAACTTGTTCGGTAAATAGTTTCATTTTTTAAAATTCTTACTCATTAATTTTCATAATATTAATAAATTAGTATTATTTTATTTTGAATAAGCCTATATGAACTAATACAATTATTTTATGATGAAACAAAAGGTCATAATGATTTTAAATAAATAATTACTTAAATACTTATGACTATTTGAACTTGTTCAGTAAACATATTTATTTTTAAAATCTTTTTCTTATTAATTGTCAAAATATTAATAAATTAATATTATTTTAATCTAAATAAGCATGTATGGAGAAAAAAATATTTTATAATAAAACAGAAAGTCATAACGACTTGAAATAAAAAATGTTTAAATAGTCATAACTATTTGAAATTATATAGTAAATAGATTTATTTTTTAATCTTTTACTTATTAATTGTCTGAATATTAATAAATTTGTATAATGTTATTTTAAATAAATTTGTATGAATTGAAAAAATTGTTTTATGACAAAAAAAAGGTTATAGCGATTTGAAATAGATAATTGTTTAAATAGTCATAACTATTTAAACTTGTTCAGTAAACAGATTCATTTTTTAAATCTCTTACTTATTAATTTTTGAAATATTAATAAATTAGAATTATTTTATTTCAGATAAGCTTGTACAAGTAGAAACAATTGTTTTGAGTTAAAATAAAAGGTCATAATGATTTTAAATAGATAGTTGTTCAAATAGTTATAACTATTTGCACTGATCAGGCCAACAAATTCACTTTTTAAATCCATTACTAACTAATTTTCAGAATATTAATAAATTAGTATTACTTTATTCCGAATGAGACTATATGAATAGAAATAATTCTTTTATGACAAAACAAATGGTCACCATGATTTGAAATAAATAATTCTTCAAATTGTTATAACTAATTAAACTAGTTTAGTAAATAGATTTATTTTTAAATCTCTTTTTAATTTTCAAAATAAACTTATATGAACAAAAGCATTTGTTTTATGATAAGATAAAAGGTATTAATGATTTGAAATAGAGAGTTGTTCAAATAGTCATAATTAATTAAACTGATTTCGTAAAAAAATTTATTTTTTAAATCTCTTACTTATTAGTTTTTGAAATATTAATAAATTTGTTTTATTTTATTCTAACTAAGTTACTAAGAACTGAAAAAATTGTTTTATGACAAAACAAAAGGTCATAATGATTTGAAATAAAAAAATTATTCATATGGCCTTAACTATTTGAACTACTTCGACAAATAAATTTATTTTTCAAATTTCATAGTTATTAATTTTTAAAATATTATTATATTAGTATTATTTTATTTCAAATAAACTTGTTTGAATAGAAATAGTTGTTTTATGACATAACAAAAGGTTATAACAATTTGAAATATATAATTGTTCAAATAGACATAACTATTTGAACTAGTTTAGTAAATAGATTTATTTTTCATATCTCCTACTTATTAATTTTTGAAATATTAGTAAATTGCTATTATTTTATACCAAATAGGCTTGTATAATGAAAAACAATTATTTTATGACAAAACAAAGGTTCATAATGATTTGAAATAAATAATTGTTCAAATGGCCATAATTATTTAAACTTATTTAATAAACTGATTTAATTTTTAAATCTCTAACTTATGAATTTTTGAAATATCAATAAGTAATATTATTTTATTTCAAATGAGCTTTTATGCTCTGAAACAATTGTTTTACAATAAAAATAAAAGGTCATAATAATTTTAAATAAATAATTGTTCAAATAGTGATAACTATTTGAACTATTCAATAAACAATTTTTTTTTAATTTCTTGCTTATTAATTTTTTGAATGTTAATAAATTAGTATTATTTTATTTTCAATAAGCATGTATGAACTGAAACAATTATTTTATAACTAAACAAAAGGTTAGAACAATTTGAAATAAATAATTGTTCTCATAGGCTTAACTATTTGAATGGTTTGACAAACACATTTACTTTTTTGAATCCTTATTAATTTTTGAAGTACCAATAAGTTGGTATTATTTAATTCTAAATAATTTTGTATGAATACCAATATTTTGAATAACTAGTATTATTTTACGACAAAACAAAATATCATGACGATTTGAAATAGATGATAGTTCAAATGGATATGACTATTTGAACTTGTTCAGTAAACATATTTATTTTTTAAATCTCTAACTTATTAATTTTTAGAATATTAATAAATTAATATTATTTTATTCCAAATAAACTTTTACAAATAGAAACAACTGCTTTCTGACAAACAAAAATCATAACAATTTGAAATAAATAATTATTTAAATAGTCATAACTATTTGAACTCACTCGGTAAACATATTTATTTTTTAAATCTTTTAATTATTAATTTTTAGAATTTTAATAAATTAGTAATATTTCATTCTGAATAAGCTTGTATGAATAGAAGTAATTAGTTTATGACAAAATAATTGGTCATACTGATTGAAAATAGATAATTGTTCAAATAGTCATAATTATTTGAATGTGTTCAGAAAACAAATTTATTTTTCAAACATTTGCTTATTAATTTTTGCAATATTAATAAATTTATATTATTTTATTCAAAATAAGCATGGATGAATAGAACCAATTATTTTCTGACAAAATAAAAGGTCATAATGTTTTGAAATAGATAATTATTAGAATAGTGATAACTATTTAAACTTGTTCAGTAAACAGATTCATTGTTTTAGTTCTCTTAGTCACTAATTTTTGGAATATTAATAAATTAGTATTATTTTATTTCAATTAAGCTTATATTAACTAAAAAAATTTTTTATTACAAAACAAAAGGTCACAATGATTTGAAATGAATAATTATTCAAATAGTCATGACTATTTAAAATTGTTCGATATGCATATTTATTTTTTAAATCTTTTACTTATTAATTATTAAATATTAATAAATTAATATTATTTTAATTCGAATAAGCTTGTATGAACATAAACAATTATTTTATGACCAAACAAAAAATCATAACAATTTGTTGTTCAAATAGTCATAATGATTTAAACTTGTTTGGTGAACAAATTTATTTTTTAAATCTTTTACTTATTAATTGTCTTAATATTAATAAATTTGTATTATTTTATTTGAATAAGCTTGTATGAATAGATGAAATCTTTTTATAGCAAAACAAAAGGTTATAGCGATTCCAAATAGATAATTGTTTAATAGTCATAATTATTTAAACTTGTTTGGTAAATAGTTTCATTTTTTAAATCTCTTAATTACTATTTTTTGGAATATTAATAACTTAATATTATTTTATTTCGAATAAGCTTATATGAACTGAAATAATTTTTTTATGACAAAACAAAATTAAAAAGAGTTTAATTTTTAAAATCTTTTATTAATTTTTGAAGTATTAATATATTTGTATTATTTTATTCTGAACAAACTTATATGAACAAAAACATTTTTTTTATGACAAAACAAAAGGTTATAATAGTTTGAAATAGACAATTATTCAAATAGTCATAATTATTAGAGTTGGTTAGGTCAACAGAATTCTTTTTTCAATCTCTTACTTATTAATTTATAAATATTAATAAATTCATTTTATTTTATTTTGAATAAGCTAGCATGAATTGAAATAATTGTTTTATAACAAAACAAAATGTAGTAAAAATTTTAAATAGATATTTATTCATATAGTTTTAACAATTTGAACTAGTTCAACAAAAAATTTAATTTTTAAATCTCTTATTTATTAATTTTTGAAATATTATTAGATTTCTATGATTTTATTTCGAATAAGCTTATATGAACATAAATAATTATTTTATAATAGAACAAAAGGTTTATTTTGTAAATAATTGATTTGAAGTATACAATTCTTCCAATAGTCATAACTATTTGAACTGATTCGATAAACTGATTTATTTTTTAAATCTCTTACTTATTAATTTTTGAAAGATTAATAAATTAGCATTATTTTATTTTGAATAAGCTTCTATGATAAAATTTTTTTTTATATGACCAAACAAAAAGGTAACAACAATTTGAAATAGATAATTATTGAAATGGCAATAATTATTTGAACAGATTCGGTAAATAGATTCACTTTTTAAATCACTTATTAATTTTTGGAATATTAATAAATTAGTATTATTTTATTTCAAATAAGTTTGTATGAACAGAAACAATTGTTTTATGACTAAACAAAAGGTCATAATGATTTCAAATAGACAATTGTTCAAATAGTCATAACTATTTGAATTTGTTCTATAAACAAATTTATTTTTCTAAACTCTTGCTTATTAATTTTCAAAATATTAAGAAATTAGTATTATTTATTTTGGATAAGCTTTTATAAACTAAAACAATTGTTTTATGTCAAAACAAAAGGTCATAATGATTTTAAATAAATAATTGTTCAAATAGTCATAACTATTTGAACTTATTTGGTAAACAAATTTATTTTTCCAAATCTTTCACTTATTAATTTTCTAAATGTTAATAAATTTGGATTATTTTATTCCAAATAAGCTTGTAAGATATGAAATAAATATTTTATGACTTAACAAAACGTTAGAACGATTTGAAATAGATAATTATTCTAATGGTTTTAACTATTTGTACTGATTCCATAAGCTCATTTATTTTTAAATCTTTTACTTATTAATTTTTGAAATATTATTAAATTAATATTATTTTTAACTGAATAAGCTTATATGATAAAAAACAATTGTTTGATAACAAAACAAAGATATTAACGATTTGAGATTGAAAATTGTTCAAATCGTCATGACTATTTGAACTGGTTCGGTAAACAGATTTATTTTTCAAATCTTTTACTTATTAACTTTTGAAATATTAATAAATTAGTATTATTTTATTTCGAATAAGCTTGTATGATCAAAAATAATTGTTTTATGACAAAATCAAAGGTCATAATGATTTCAAATAGATAATCATTCAAATTGTTATAATTATTTTAACTGATTTGGTAAATAGATTTTTTATTAAAATTTCTTACATATTAATTTTAAAAATATTAATAAATTAGCATTATTTTATTCTATCTAAGCTAATACTAACTGAAACAATTATTTTATGATAAATCAAAAGGTTATAATGATTTTAAATAAATAATTGTTCAAGTAGTAATAACAATTTGAACTTATTTGGTTAATGGATTTTTTTTAAATCTCTTTTTGTTATTAAGTTTTTGAATGTTAATAAATTAGTATTAATTTATTTTGAATAAAGTTGTATGAACTAAAGTAATTATTTTATAACTAAACAAAAGGTCAAAGCAATTTGAAATAGATAATTATTCTAATAGTCTTAACCATTTGAATTGATTCAACAAACAAATTTATTTTTTAAATCTCTTACTTATTAATTTTTGAAATATTACTAAATTAGTATTATTTTAATCCAAATAGGTTTGTACAAACAAAACAATTGTTTTACAACAAAACAAAAAGTTGTAACAATTGGAAATAGATAATGGTTCATTTAGTCTTAACTATTTGAACTGGTTCAGCAATTAGATTTATTTGTTAATTTTCTTGGTTATTAAGTTTTGAAATATTATTAAATAGTATTATTTTATTCTAAATAAAATAGTATGAATAGAACCAATTATTTGATGACAAAATAAAATGTTATAATGATTTGAAATAGATAATTATTCAAATAGTCAAAAATATTTGAAATAGTTTGGTAAGTAGATTTACTTTTTAAATATCATACTAATTAATTTTCTAAATATTAATAAATTAGTATTTTTTTCTTTCAAACAAACTTATATTAAAAAAACAATATTTTATGACAAAACATAAAGTAATAATGATTTGAAATAGATAATTGTTCAAATAGTTATAATTATTTGAATGGTTTAATAAATAGAATTATTTTCTAAATCACTTACTTATAAATTTTTGAAATATTAAAAATTAGTTTTATTCTATTCCGAATAAGCTTGTATGAGCTGAAATGATTGTTTTATGACAAAACAAAAGATCATAACAATTTCAAATAAATAATTATTCATATAGTCTTAACTGTTTGAACTAGTTTGGCAAAAGGATTTATTTTTTAAATCTATTAGTTATTAATTTTCAAAATATTACTAAATTATTATTATTTTATTTTGAATAACTTGTATGAACGGAAACAATTGTTTCATTATAGAACAAAAGTTATAACATTTTGAAATAGATAATTACCCAAATAATCATAACTATTTAAACTAGTTCTGTAAACAAATTTATTTTTTTAATCTCTTATTAATTCTTGAAATATTAATAAATTAGTATTATTTTATTTGAAATAAGCTTGTATGTTGAAAAATAATTTTTTTATGACAAAACAAAAGGTAATAACAATTTGAAATAGATAGTTGTTCAAATGGCCATAATTATTTGAACTGATTCTGTAAACTGATTTATTTTTTAAATCTTTTACTTATTAACTTTTGAAATATTATTAAAGTACTGTTATTTTATTTAGATACAATTTATGAACTAAAATAATTGTTTTATGACAAAATAAATTGTAATAAATATTTTAAATAGATAATTGTTCAAATAATCAAAACTATTTGAACTTATTCGGTAAATAGATTTATTTTTTCAAATCTCACGCTTATTGCTTTTTTGAATGTTAATAAATTAGTATTATTTTATTCCAAATAAGCTTGTATGAACTAAAACAATTATTGTATGACTAAACAAAAGATCAAGCGATTTGAAATAGATAATTATTCTAATATTCTTAACTATTTAAACCGGTTTAGTAAACACATTTATTTTTTAAATCTCCAATTAATTTTTGGAATATTATTAAATTAATATTATTTTTATCCGAATAAGCTTATATGATCAGTAACAATTAATTTATGAGAAAACAAAGATCATAATAATTTGAGTTTGATATTTGTTTAAATAGTCATAACTAATTAAACTGGTTTAAAAAACAATTTTAGTTTTTAAATCTCTTGCTTATTAATTTTTGAAATATTAAAAAAGTAGTATTATTTTATTTCAGATAAGTTTTAATGAATTGAAACAATTTTTTTATGAAAAAAGAAAAGTTCATAACAACTTTAAATAGATAATTATTCAAATAGTCAAATCTATTTGAACTTGTTTGGTAAACAGATTTATTTTTTTAAATCTCTTACTCATTAATTTGTTGAATGTTAATAAATTGGTATTACTTTATTTTGAATAAACTTGTATGAACTAAAATAATCTTTTATGACCAAACAAAAGGTTAGAACTATTTGAAATAGATAATTATTCTAATAGTCTTAACTATTTGAATTGGTTTGGCAAACACATGTATTTTTTAAATCTCTTACTAATTTTTGAAATATTATTAAATTAGTTTTATTTTAATCTGAATAAGCTTGTATGAAAAGAAACAATTGTTTTATGACAAAATAAAGATCATAACAATTTAAGATAGATAATTGTTTAAATAGTCCTAACTATTTGAATTATTTCGATAAACAGATTTAGTTTTTAAATCTCTTCTTAATTTTCACACTATTGATAGATCAATATTATTTTATTTTGAATAATTTTGCATGAATAGGGACAATTGTTTTATGACAAAAGAAAAAGTTGTTATGATTTCAAATAGATAATTATTTAAATGGACATATCTATTTAAACTTGTTCAGTAAACAGATTTATTTTTTAAATCTCTTGTCTGTTACTTTTTAGAATATTAATAAAATATTATTATTTTATTATGAATAAACTTGTATAAAGAGAAATAAGTTTTTGTGACAAAATGAAATATCATAACTATTTGAAATAAATAATTGTTCAAACAATCATAATAATATGAACTTGCTTGGTAAACATTTATTTTTTAAAAATTTTTTCTATTAATTTTTGTAATATTAATAAAATAGTATTATTTTATTTCAAATATGCTTGTATGAACAAAAACAATTGGTTTATGACAAAACAAAAGGTCATAACTATTTGAAATACATAATTATTCAAATAGTCATAACTATTTGAACATTTTCAAAAAACAGATTTATTTTTAAATTTTTTGCATATTAATTACTGGAATATTAATAAATTTATATTATTTTATTTGAAATAAGCTTGTATGAACATAAATAATTATTTTATCAAAACAAAAAGTCATAACGATTTGAAATAGATAATTGTTGAAGTAGTCATAACCAATTAACTTGTCTAGCAAACAAATTCATATTTTAAATCTCTTATTCATTAATTTTTGGAATATTAATAAATTAGTATTGTTTCATTTTGAATATGCCTATATGAACTAAAACAATTGTTTTATGATGAAACAAAAGGTCATAATGATTTTAAATAAATAATTATTCTAATCGTTATGAGATTTGAAATAGATAATTATTCAACTAGTTATGACTATTTAAATTTGTTTGGTAAACATATTTTTTTGAAAATCTGTTATTTATTAATTGTCGAAATATTAATAAATTAATGTTATTTAATATGAACAAGATTATATGAACAAAACAATTGCTTTATGATAAAACAAAAAGTCATTATGATTTGAAATAAACAATTGTTCTAATAGTCATAACTATTTAAACTTTTTTAGTAAACAGATTTATTTTTTAAAAATTTTACTTATTAGTTGTCTAAATATTAATAAATTTGTATTATTTTAATTAAAATGAGCTTGTATGAATAGAAAAAATTATTTTATGACAAAACAAAAGGTTATAATGATTTGAAATAGGTAATTGCTCAAATAGTCATAATTATTTGAACTTGTTTGATAAATAGATTCATTTCTTAAATCTCTTACTTATTAATTTTTGGAATATTAATAAATTAGAATTATGTTATTTGGAATAAGCTTGTACAAATAGAAAGAGTTGTTTTGTGCAAAATAAAAGGTCATAACGATTTGAAATAAATAATTGTTCAAACAGTTATAACTATTTGTATTGGTTAGGCCAATAGATTCTTTTTTTAAATCCGTTACTTACTAAATTTTAGAATATTAATGAATTAGCATTACTTTATTCCGAATATGATTGTATTAATAGAAACAATTATTTTTATAACAAATGGTCATAACAACTTGAAATAAATAATTGTTCAAATTGTTATAACTAATCGAACTAATTTGGTAAGCATATTTATTTACTAAGTCTCTTATTAATTTTTGAAACATTAATAAATTAATATTATTTTATTTCGAATAAACTTATATAAACAAAAACATTTGTTTTATGACGAAACAAAAGGTCAGAGTGATTTGGAATAGGTAATTCTTCTAATAATCTTAACTATTTGAAATGGTTTGGCAAAAACATTTATTTTTTAAATCTCTTACTTAATAATTTTAGGAATATTATTAAATTAGTATTATTTTAATCCAAATAAGCTTGTGTGAAAAGAAAGAATTGTTTTATGACAAAATAAAGATCATAGTAATTTAAGATAGATAATTATTCAAATAGTCATAACTATTTGAACTGTTTCGGTAAATAAATTTAGTTTTTAAATCACTTATTACTTTTCAAAATATTAATAAATCAGTATTATTTTATTTTGAATAATTTTTCATGAATAGAAATAATTATTTTATGACAAAACAAAAAATCCTAATGATTTCGAATAGATAATTGTTCAAATGGACATGATTATTTGAGCTTTTTCAGTAAACATATTTATTTTCTAAATCTCCTACCTATTAATTTTAGAATATTAATAAATTAGTATTATTTTATTTTGAATAAACTTGTATGAATAGAAATAATTGTTTTATGACAAAACAAAAGATCATAACTTTTTGAAATAAATAATTGTTCAAACAATCATAATAATATGAACTTGCTTGGTAAACAAATTTATTTCTTAAAACTTTTACTTATTAATTTTTGGAATATTAATAAATTAGTATTATTTTATCTTGAATATGCTTGTATGAACAAAAAAAATTGGTTTATGACAAAAAAAAAAAAGGTCATATCTATTTGAAAGAGATAATTGTTCAACTAGTCATAACTATTTGAAATTGTTCAAAAAATAGATTTATTTTGTAAATTATTACTTATTAATTTTTGAAATATTAATAAATTTATATTATTTTATTTAGAATAAGCTTGTATGAACAAAAACAATTATTTTATGACAAAACAAAAGGTCATAATGATTTGAAATATATAATTGTTCAAATAGTCATAACCATTTGAACTTTTTTAGTAAACAGATTCGTGTTTTAAATCTCTTTCTCATTAATTTTTGGAATATTAATACATTAGTATTATTTTATTTTGAAAAAGCTTATATGAACTAATTCAATTGTTTTATGGCAAAACAAAAGGTCATAACAATTTGAAATAGATAATTATCCAATAGTTATGAGATTTGAAATAGATAATTATTCAAATAGTATGACTATTTGAACTTGTTCTATAAACATATTTATTTTTAAAATCTTTTTACTTATTAATTGTTGAAATATTAATAAATTAATATTATTTTAATTGAATAAGCTTATATGAACAAAAACAATTGTTTTATGACAAAAACAATTGTTTTAATACAAAACGAAAAGTCAAAACGATATGAAATAAATAATTCTTCAAATAGTCTTAATTATTTGAACTTATTCGGTAAATAGATTTATGTTTTAAATCTTTTACTTTTAAGTTATCTAAATATTAATAAATTTATATTATTTTAATTGAAATAAGCTTGCATGAATACAAAAAATTATTTTATGACAAATCAAAAGGTTATAGCGATTTGAAACAAGTAATTGTTCAAATAGTTAAAGCTATTTGAACTTGTTCGATAAATAGATTTAGTTTTTAAATCTCTTATTAATTTTTAAAATATTAATAAATTAAAATTATACTATTATGAATGAGCTTGTACGAATAGAATCAATTATTTTGTGACAAAACAAAAGGTCATAATGATTTGAAATAGATAATTGTTCAAACAATTATAACTATTTGTACTAGTCAGGCCAATAGATTCCTTTTTTAAATCCGTTACTTATTAAGTTTTAGAAAATTAATATATCAGTATTACTTTATTCCGAATAAGATTGTATTAATCGAAACAATTATTTTATGACAAAACAAATGGTCATAATGACTTGAAATAAATAATTGTTCAAATTGTTATAACTAATTGAACTGGTTTTATAAACAGATTTATTTATTAAATCTCTTATTAATTTTTGAAATATTAATAAATTAATATTATCTTATTTTGATCAAACTTATATGAACAAAAATATTTGTTTTATGACAAAACAAAGGGTTATAATGATTTGAAAAAGATAATTATTCACATAACCTTAACTATTTGAATTAGTTAGGCAAACAAATTTACGTTTTAAATCTCTTAGTTTTTAATTTTCATAATATTAGTATATTAGTATTTATTTATTTATTTATTTCGAATAAGCTTGCATGAAGATGAATAATTGTTTTATGATAAAACAAAATGTTATAATGATTTGAAATATATAATTGTTCAAATAGTCATAACTATTTGAACTGGTTTGGTAAGTATATTTATTTTTTAAAACTCCTACTTATTAACATTTGAAATATTAATCAATTAGTATTATTTTCTTCTGAATAGGCTTGTTTGATGAAAAACAAATGTTTTATGACAAAATAAAAGTTCATAATGATTTGGAATAGATAATTGTTCAAATGGCCATAATTATTTAAACTAATTTATTTTTTAAATCTCTTATTAACTTTTGAAATAATAATAAAGTAGTATTATTTTATTTTGGATAAGCTTTTATGAACCAAAACAATTTTTTTATGACAAAACAAAATGTCATAACAATTTGAAATCAATAATTGTTCAAATAGTCATAACTATTTGAACTTGTTTAGTAAACAAATTTATTTTTTCAGATCTCTTGCTTATTAATTTTTTGAATGTTAATAAGTTAGAATTATTTTGTTCCAAATAAGCTTGCTTGAATGAAACAATTATTATATAACTAAACAAAAGGTTAGAACAATTTGAAATATATAATTGTTCTAATAGTCTTATCTATTTGAACTGGTTCAACAAGCACGTTTATTTTTAAATCTCTTATAAATTTTTGGAATATATTTAAATTAGTATTATGAAAAGAAAAAATTGTTTTATGACAAAATAAAGATCATAAAGATTTGAGATAAATAATTGTTCAAATAGTCAAACCTATTTAAATTGTTTTGGTAAACAGATTTAGTTTTTAAATCTCTTATTAATTTTTAGAATATTAATAAAGTAGTATTATTTTATTCTGAATAATTTTGCATGAACAAAAACAATTGTTTTATGAAAAACAAAAGCTCATAATGATTTGAAATAGATAATTATTCAAATGGACATGATTATTTGAACTTGTTCAATAAACAGATTTATTTTTTAAATCTCCTACCTATTAATTAATAAATTAGTATTATTTTTTTCTAATAAACTAGTATAAATAGAAATAATTGTTTTACGATAAAAATAAAAAGATCATAACTATTTGAAATAAATATTTGTTCAAACAAGCATAACAATTTGAACTTGCTTAGTAAACAAATTTGTTTTTTTAATTTTTTACTTCATAATTTTTGGAATATTAATAAACTAGTATTATTTATTTCGAAAACACTTATATGAGCAGAAATAATTGGTTTATGACAAAACAAAAAGTCATAACTTTTTGAAATAGATAATTGTTCAAATAGTCATAACTATTTGAACATATTCAAAAATATATGTATTTTTAAACTTTTACTTATTAATTTTTGGAATATTAATAAATTTATATTATTTTATTTGGAATAACCTTACATGAATTATTTTATGATAGAACAAAATGTCATAACAATTTAAAGTAAAAATTATTCAAATAGTCGTAACTATTTGAACTTGGTCAATAAATTAATTCATTTTCTAAATCTCTTACTCATTAATTTTTGAAATATTAATAAATTATTATTATTTTATTTTGAATAAGCCTATATGAATTGATATAATTGTTTTATCATGAAACAAAAGGTCATAACAATTTGAAATAGATAATTATTCAAATAGTTTTGACTATTTAAAGTTGTTTGGTAAACATATTTATTTTTAAAATTTTTTACTTATTAATTGTCAAAATATTAATAAATTAATATTATTTTAATTCAAATAAGCTTGTATGAACAAAAACAATTATTTTATGACAAAAGAAAAAAGTCATAATGATTTGAAATAAATAATTGTTCAAATAGTCCTAATTATTTGAATTTATTTGATAAACAAAGTTATTTTTTAAAATCTTTTACATATTGAGTATCTGAATATTAATAAATTTGTATTATTTTAATTGAAATAAGCTTGTACGAATAAAAAAATTTATTTTATGACAAAACAAAAGGTTATAACGATTTGAAATAGGTAATTGTTTAAATAGTCATAACTATTTAAACTTGTTCAATAAACAGATTCAAATTTTAAATCTCTTATTTATTAATTTTTGAAATATTAAAAAATTAGAATTATGCTATTCTGAATAAATTATTTTATGGCAAAACAAATGATCATAACAATTTAAAATCAATAATTGTTCAAATAGTTATAACTTATTGAACTGGTTTAGTAAACTGATTTATTTATTAAATCTCTTTTTTAATTTTTAAAATATTAATAAATTAATATTATTTTATTTCAAACAAACTTATATGAACAAAGACAATTGTTATATGACAAAACAAAAAGTCATAATGATTTGAAATAGATAATTATCCATATTGTCTTAACTATTTAAATTAGTTCAGCAAACAAATTTATTTTTTAAATCTCTTAGTTATTAATTTTCATAATATTATTAGATTAGTATTATTTTATTTCTAATAAGTTTGTATGAAGGTAAATGATTGTTTTATGATAAAACAAAAAGTTATAACGATTTGAAATATATAATTGTTCAAATAGTTGTGATTATTTGAACTGGTTCGGTAAACATATTTATTTTTTAAATCCCCTACTTATTAATTTTTGAAATATTAATAAATTAGTATGATTTTATTTCAAATAGGCTTGCATGATGAAAAACAATTGTTTTATGACAAAAAAAAAGTTCATAATGATTTAAAATAGATAATTATTCAAATGGCCATAATTATTTTATCTAATTTGATAAACTGATTTATTTTTTAAATCTCCAACTTTTCAATTTTTGAAATGTTAACAAAGTAATATTATTTTATTTGGATAAGCTTTTATAAATTGAAACAATTATTTTATGATAAAACAAAAGGTCATAATGATTTTAAATAAATAATTGTTCAAATAGTCATAACTACTTGAACTTGTTCGATAAACAAACTTAGTTTTTAAAATTTCTTGCTATTAATTTTTTGAATGTTTATAAAATAGTATTATTTTATTTTGAATAAGCATGTATAAATTGAAACAATTATTTTATGATAAAACAAAAGGTCATAATGATTTTAAATAAATAATTGTTCAAATAGTCATAACTACTTGAACTTGTTCGATAAACAAACTTAGTTTTTAAAATTTCTTGCCTATTAATTTTTTGAATGTTAATAAAATAGTATTATTTTATTTTGAATAAGCATGTATAAATTGAAACAATTATTTTATTACTAAACAAAAAGGTCATAACGATTTGAAATAGATAATTATTCTAATAGTCTTCACTATTTGAACTGGTTCAGCAAATGCATTTATTTTTTAAATCTCTTACTTATTAATTTTTAGAATATTATAAGTTTAGCAATATTTTACTTCAAATAAGCTTGTATGAACAAAAAAAATTTTTTTATGATAAAATAAAGATCATAATGATATGAGATAGATAGTTGTTCAAATAGTCATAAATATTTTAACTGGTTTAGTAAACAGATTTAATTTTTAAATGTCTTATTAGTTTTTGAAATACTAATAAATTAGTATTATTTTATTGTAAATAATTTAGTATGAATAAAAATAATTGTTTTACGACAAAACAAAATGTCATAACAATTTGAAATAGATAATAGTTCAATTAACATGACTATTTGAACTTATTTGGTACACAAATTTATTTTTTAAATCTTCAACTTATTAATTTTTAGAATATTAATAAATTAGTACTATTTTATGTCAAATAAACTTGTATGAATAGAAACAATTGTTTTACAACGAAACAAAAGATCATAATGATTTGAAATAAATAATTGTTTAAATAATCATAACTATTTAAACTCACTCGGTAAACAATTTTTTTTAAATCTTTTACATATTAAGTTTTGGAATTTTGAATTTTCATAAATTAATATTATTTTATTTTGATAAGCTTTTATAAATGGAAACAATTGATTTATGACAAAACAAAAGGTCATAACAATTTGAAATATATAATTGTTCAAATAGTCAGAATGTGTTCAAAAATAAATTTATTTTTTAAATTTTTACTTCTTAATTTTTGGAATATTAATAAATTTAAATTATTTTATTCAAAATAAGCTTGCATGAGCAAAGCCAATTTTTTTATGACAAAGCAAATGGTCATAATGTTTTGAAAGAGATAATTGTTAAGACAGTCATAACTATTTAAACTAATTCGGTAAACATAATCTTTTTTTAATTATCTTACTCATTAATTTTTGGAATATTAACAAATTAGTATTATTTTACTTCAAATAAGCTTATTGAACTAAAACAATTGTTTTATTACAAAAGAAAAGGTCATAATGATTTGAAATAGATAATTATTCAAATAGTCATGACTATTTGAACTTGTTCGATAAACATTTTTATTTTTTAAGTCTTTTAGTTATTAATTGTAAAAATATTAATCAATTAATATTATTTTAATCCAAATAAACTTATATGAATAGAAAAAATTATTTTATGACAAAGTAAAAAGTCAAAGCAATTTAAAATAAGTAATTGCTTAAATAGTCGTAACAATTTAAACTTATTCAATAACTAACTGAAATAATTATTTTATGACAAAAGGTCATAATGATTTGAAAAAGTTAACTGTTCATATAGTCTTAATTTTTTGAACAGCATTGGCAAATAGATTTATTTTTTAAATCTTTTAGTTATTAATTTTTGAAATATTATTAAATTAGTATTATTTTATTCCAAATAGGCTATATGAACTGAAACAATTATTTTATAATAGAACAAAAGGTTATAATGATTTGAAATAGATAATTGCTTAAGTAAGAATTGGTTTTATAAATAGTTTTATTTTTTAAATCTCCTATTGATTAATTTTTGAAATATTAATAAATTAGTATGATTTTATTCCAAATAGGCTTGTATGATGAAAAACAATTGCTTTATGACAAAATAAAGTTCATAACGATTTGAAATAGATAATTGTTCAAATGGCTATAATTATTTGAACTGATTTGATAAACTGATTTATTTTTTTAAATCTCCAACTTCTCAATTTTTGAAATATTAATAAAGTAATATTATTTTATTTTGGATAAGATTTTAAGAACTAAAATAATTATTTTATGATAAAACAAAAGGTCATAACGATTTTAAATGGATAATTGTTCAAATAGTCATAACTATTTGAACTTGTTCGGTACGTAAACTTATTTTTTAAAATTTTTTATTAATTTTTTGAATGTTAATAAAATAATATTATTTTATTTTGAATAAGCATGTATAAATGAAAACAACTATTTTTATGAGTTAACCAAAAGGTCAGAAGATTTGAAATAGCTAATTATTCTAATAATCTTAACTATTTATATTGGTTTGGTAAATACATTTAGTTTTTAAATCTCTTACTTATTAATTTTTAGAATATTATTAATTTAGCAATATTTTAATTCAAATAAACTTGTATGAATAGAAACAATTATTTTATGACAAAACAAAGATCATAATGATTTTAGATAGATAATTGTTCAAATAGTCATACTATTTAAACTGGTTTGATAAACGTATTCAATTTTAAAATCTCTTATTAATTTTTGCAATATTAATAAATTAGTATTATTTTATTCTAAATAATTTTGTTTGAATGAAAATAATTGTTTTATGTTAAAAACAAAATGTCATAACAATTTGACGTAACTAATACTTCAAATAAACTTGACTATTTAAACTTGTTTAGTGAATAGATTTATTTTTTAAATCTCCATCTTTTTAATTTTTAGAATAGTAATAAATTAGTATTATTTTATTTCGAATAAACTTGTATGAATAGAAACAATTATTTTATGACAAGACAAAAGATCACAATGATTTGAAATAAATAATTGTTCAAATTATCATAACTATTTGAACTCACTCAATAAACAGATTTATTTTTTAAAATCTTTTACTTATTATTTTTTGGAATTTCAATAAATTAGTATTATTTTATTTCAAATAAGTTTTTTTTGTACAAAAACAGTTGGTTTATGTCAAAATAAAATATCATAACAATTTGAAATGAATAATTGTTCAAATAGTTATAACTCTTTGAACGTGTTTAGAAAACATATTTATTTTTTAAATTTTTACTTATTAATTTTTGTAATATTAACCAATTTATATTATTTTATTTGAAATAAGCTTGCATGAATAGAACCAATTATTTTATGACATAACAAAAGGTCATAGTGTTTTGAAATAGATAATTATTCAAATAGTCATAACTATTTGAGCTTGTTCAGTAAACATATTCATTTTTTAATTCTCTCACTCATTAATTTTTGGAATATTAATAGATTAGTATTATTTTATTTCAAATAAGCTTATTTGAATTGAAACAGTTGTTTTATTACAAAAACAAAAGGTAATAATGATTTGAAATAGTTAATTACTGAAATAATCATGACTATTTCAACTTGTTCGGTAAACATATTTATTTTTTAAATCTTTTAGTTATTAATTGTCAAAATATTCATAATTAATGTTATTTTAATTTGAATAACCTTGTAAGAACAGAAACAATTGTTTTATGATAAAATAAAAGGTCATAACAATTTCAAATAAATAATTGTTCAAATAGTCATAATATTTGAACTTGTTCGATAAACAGATTTATTTTTTAAATCTTTTACTTATTGGTTGTCTTAATATTAATAAATTTGTATGATTTTATTCAAAATGAATAGAAAAAATTATTTTATGTCAAAACAAAAGGTTATAGTGATTTCTAATAGATAATTATTTAAATAATTATAATTATTTAAACTTGTTCGGTAAACATATTTTTTAAAAATCTTTTAATTATTAATTTTTGGAATATAAATAAATTGGTATTATTTTATTTCAAATCAAATTATATGAACTGAAACAAATCTTTTATGACAAAAGAAAAGGTTATAACGATTTGAAATAGATAAGTATTCAAATAGTCATGACTATTTGATATAGTTCAGTAAACATATTTATTTTTAAAACTTTTTACTTATTAATTGTAGAAATATTAATAAATTAGTATTATTTTAATCCAAATAAGGTTTTATGAATAGAAAAAATTGTTTTATAATAGGACAAAAGGTCATAACAATTTGAAATAAATAATTTTTCAGATAGTCATAAATATTTGAACTAGTTTGATAAATAGATTTAGTTTTTAAATCTCTTATTAATTTTTGAAATATTAATAGATTAATATTACTTTATTTTGAACAAACTTATATGAATAAAAACATTTGTTTTATGACAAAACAAAAGGTCATAACAATTTGAAATAGATAATTGTTCAAGTGGCCGTAATTATTTGAGTTGGTTAGGTAAATAGAATTTAAATATTAATAAATTTGTTTTATTTTATTCTAAATAAGCTAGTATGAATTGAAAATTTGTTTTATGCCAAATCAAAAGGTCATAACATTTTGAAATAGACAATTGTTCATATATTTTTAAATATTTGAATTGGTTCGGTAAACAAATTTATTTTTAATTATCTTAGTTATTAATTTTCAAAATATTATTAGATTCGTATTATTTTATTTCAAATAATCTTGTATGAACAAAAATACTTGTATTGTGGCAAAACAAAAGTTTATAACAATTTGAAGTATACAATTGTTCAAATAACCATAATTTTTTGAATTGGTTCGATAAACAAATTTATTTTTTAAATCACTTATTAATTTTTGAAAGATTAATAAATTAGTATTAGTTTATTCTAAATAAGCTTAAATGATAAAAAAACATTTGTTATATGACCAAACAAAAGGTAATAATGTTTTGAAATAGATAATTGTTAAAATGGCCATAATTATTAGAATGATTCGGTAAACAGATTCACTTTTAAATCAGTTACTTATTAATTTTTGGGATATTAATAAATTTGTATTATTTTATTCTAAATAGGCTTGTATGAAATCAAATGATTGTTTTAGGACAAAACAAAAGTTTATAACGATTTGAAATAGATAATTGTTTAAATAGGCATAATTATTTGAACCTGATTCAGTAAACAAATTCATTTTTTAAATTAGTTATTAATTTTTGAAATATTAATAAATTATTATTGTTTTATTTATGACAAAACAAAGTGTCATAATGATTTTAAATATACAATTGTTTAAATAGTCACAACTATTTAAATTTGTTCAGAAAACACATTTATTTTTTTAAAATCTCTTGCTTATTAATTTTTGAAATATTAACAAAATAATGATTTTAAATAAAAGGTCATAATGATTTTAAATAATTAATTGTTAAAATAGTCATAATTATTTGAGCTTATTTGGTAAACAAATTTATTTTTTCAAATCTCTTGCTTGTTAATTTTTTGAATGTTAATATATTAAGATTATTTTATTAGGAATAAGCTTGTATAATATGAAACAAATAATTTATGACTAAAAAAAGGTTAGAACGATTTGAAATAGATAATTATTCTTATAGTTTTAACTATTTGAACTGGATCGACAAACATTTTTTTAAATCTCTTGCTTATTAATTTTTGAAATATTAATAAATTAGTATTAATTTATTTCAAATAAGCTTGTATGATCAAAAACAATTGTTTTATAAAAACAAAAGGTCATAATGATTTGAAATAGATAATTGTTCAAATGGCCATAATTATTTAACTGATTCGGTAAACAAATTTATTTTTTAAATCTCTTACTTATTAATTTTAGAAATATTAATAAATTAGTATTATTTTATTCCATATAAACTTGTATTAACTGAAACAATTGTTTTATGAAAAAACAAAAGGTCATAGCAATTTTAAATAGACAATTGTTCAAATAGAAATAACTATTCGAACTTGTTTGGTAAATGGATTTATTTTTTAAAATCTCTTTCTTATTATTTTTTTTAATGTTAATAAATTAGTATGAATTTATTTCAAATAAGCTTGTATGAACTGAACAATTGCTTTATGACTAAACAAAATGTCAGAACAATTTGAAAAAGATAATTGTTGTAATAGTATTAATCGTATGAACTGTTTCGGTAATCAAATTTATTTTTTAAATCTCTTATTAATTTTTCAAATATTATTAAATTTATATTATTTTAATCCGAACAAGCTTGTACAAACAAAAAAATTATTTTATGACAAAACAAATGGTTATATTGATTTGGAATAGATAATTATTCATATAGTCTTAACTATTTGAACTGGTTTGACAATTAGATTTATCTTTTAATTTTCTTTCTTATAAAATTTTGAAATATAATTAAATTAGTATTATTTTATTTTGAATTAAATAGTATGAATAGAACCAATTGTTTGATGACAAAACAAAAAGTTATAACTATTTAAAATAGATAATTATTCATATAGTCAAATATATTTGAAATGGTTTTGGTAAATAGATTTACTTTTTAAATCTCTTACTGATTAATTTTCTAAATATTAACAAATTAATATTATTTTATTTCGAATAAACTTATATGAACAAAAACAATTGCTTTATGAAAAAACAAAAAATAATAATGATTTAAAATAGATAATTGTTTAAATAGTTATAATTATTAAAACTGGTTTGGTAAGTAGAATTATTTTTTAAATCTCTTACTTATAAAATTTTGAAATATTAACAAATTAATTTTATTTTATTCTAAATAAACTTGTATGAGCTAAAATAGTTATTTTATGACAAAACGAAAGGTTATAACAATTTGAAATAGATAATTGTTCATATAGTCTTAATTGTTTGAATTGGTTCGACAAACGGATTTATTTTTTAAATTTCTTAGTTATGAATATTCAGAATCTTATTAAATTAGCATTATTTTATTCTAGATAAACTTGTATGAATAGAAATAATTGTTTTATGATAGAACAAAAGGTTATAATAATTTGAAATAGATAATTGTTCAAATAGTCATATCATTTGAACTTGTTTGGCAAACATATTTATTTTTTTAAATCGCTTACTTATTAATGTTTTGAATATTAATAAATTAGCATTATTTAATTTTAAATAAGCTTGTATAAACTGAAATAATTGTTTTACAACTAACAAAAGGTCATAATGATTTAAAATAGATAATTGTTCTAATAGTTTTAACTATTTGAATTGGATTGGTAAAGCATATTTATTTTTTATTACTAAATTAGTATTATCTTAATCTGAATAAGCTTATATGAAAAGAAACAATTGTTCTATGACAAAATAAAGATAATAATGATTTGAGATAGATAATTGTTCAAGTAGTCATAATTATTTAAACTGATTCAACAAATAAATTTAGTTTTTAAATCTCTCATTAATTTTTAAAATATTAATAAATCAGTATTATTTTATTATGAATAATTCTGTATGAACAGAAACAATTTTTTTATGATAAAACAAAAGGTCATAACGATTTGAAATAGATACTTATTCAAATAGACATGACTATTTGAACTTGTTTTGTATATAGATTTATTTTTTAAATCTCCAACCTATTAATTTTTAGAATATTAATAAATTAGTATTATTTTATTCTGAATAAATTTGTATGAATAGAAATAATTGTTTTGTGACAAAACTAAAGATCATAACTATTTCAAATAAATAATTGTTCAAATAGTCATAACTATTTGAACATGTTCAGAAAATAGATTTATTTTTTAAATTTTTACTTATTAATTTTTGGAATATTAATAATTTATATTATTTTATTCAAAATAAGCATGTATGATTGGAAACAATTATTTTATGACAAAACAAAAGGTTCAAACAATTTGAAATAGATAATTGTTAAAATAGAAATAACTATTTGAACTTGTTTGGTAAACTGATTTATTTTGTAAATCTCTTACTCTTTAATGTTTGGAATATTAATAAAATAGTATTATTTTATTTCGAATAAGCGTATATGAACTGATTCAATTGTTTTAAAACTAAACAAAAGCTCATAACAATTTGAAATAGATAATTATTCAAATAGTTATAACTATTTAGACTTGTTTGGTAAATATTTATTTTAAAAATCTTTTACTTATTATTTGTCAAAATATTAATAAATTAATATTATTTTAATCCGAATAAGCTTGTACAAACAAAAATAATTGTTTTATAAAAAACAAAAAGTTATAATTATTTGAACTTATTTAGTAAACAAAGTTATTTTTTAATTGTTTGAATATTAATAAATTTGTGTTATTTTATTCGAAATAAGTTTGTATGAATAGAAAAAATTGTTTTATAACAAAATAAAATGTTATAATGATTTGAAATAGATAATTGTTGAAGTAGTCATAACTATTTAAACTTGTTCAATAAACAGATTTATTTTTTAAATCTCTTATTAATTTTTGGAATATTAATAAGCAAAAATTATGTTATTTCGAATAAACTTGTACGAATAAAAACACTGATTTGTGATAATACAAAAGGTTATAATGATTTGAAATAGATAATTTTTCAAATAGTCATAACTATTTGTACTAACTGGGCAATAGTTTCATTTCTTAAATTTGTTACTGATTAATTTTTAGAATATTAATAAATTAGCATTACTCTTTTTGCACTATATGAATAGAAAAAATTATTTTATGACAAAACAAATGGTCATAATAATTTGAAATAAATAATTGTTCAAATAGTTATACTAATTGAACTGGTTTAGTAATTAGATTTATTTTTAACTCTTTTACTTATTAATTTTCAAAATATTAATAAAATAATATTATTTTATTCCAAGCAAACTTTTTTGAAAAAAATTTTGTTTGATGACAAAACAAAAGGTCATAACAATTTGAAATCAATAATTGCTCAAATAGTCATAATTATTTGAACTAGTTCGATAAACAAAATTATTTTTTAAATCTCTTACTAATTAATTTTTGAAATATTAACAAAGTTTTTTTATTTTATTTTGAATAAGTTACTAAGAACTAAAGAAATTATTTTATGACAAAAAAAAAGGTCATAATGATTTGAAATAAAGAATTGTTCATATAGCCTTTATTATTTGAATTGGTTCGACAAATAACTTTATAGTTTAAATCTCTTAGTTATTAATTTTTAGAATAATATTACATTAGTATTATTTTATTATAAATAAGCTTGTATGAATAGAAATTATTATTTTATGATAGAACAAAAAAGTTATAACAAGTTGAAATATATAATTTTGTAAATAGTCATAACATTTGAATTGGTTCTGTAAACAAATTTATTTTTAAATCTCCTACTTATTAATTTTTGAAATATTAATAAATTAGTATTATTCTATTCCAAATAAAATTGTATGATGGAAAACAATTGTTTTATGACAAAATAAGGTTCATAACAATTTGAAATAGATAATTATTCAAATGAGCATAATTATTTGAACTGATTCAATAGAATAATTTATTTTTTAAATCTTTAACTTATCAATTTTTAAAATATTAATAAAGTAATATTATTTTCTTTTGGATAAGCTTTTATGAACTGAAACAATTTTTTTATGATAAAATAAAAGGTCATAACAATTTTAAATAGAAAATTGTTTAAATAGTCATAACTATTTTAACTTATTCAGTAAACAGATTTATTTTTTTAATTTCTTACTTTTTAATTTTTTATGTTAATAAAATAGCATTATTTTATTTTAAATAAGCATATATGAACTGAAACAATTATTTTATGACTAAGCAAAAGGTTAAAATGATTTGAAATAAATAATTATTCTAATAGTCTTAACTATTTGAACTATTCGACAAACACATTTATTTTTTAAATCCTTATTTATTTTTAGAATACTATTAATTTAGCAATATTTTACTCCGAATAAGCTTGTTTGAATAGAAATAAATGTTTTGGGATAAAAAAAAGATCATACTGATTTGAGATAAATAATTGTTCAAATAGTCATAATTATTTGAATTGATTCGGTAAAGAGATTTAGTTTTTAAATCTCATATTAATTTTTGAAATAATAATAAATTAGTATTATTTTTTATGAATAATTTTATATGAATAGAAATAATTGTTTTACAACAAAACAAAATATCATAACGATTTGAAATAGATAATAGTTCAAATGGACATCACTATTTGAACTTGTTTGATAAACAAATTAATTTTCTAAATCTTCAACTTATTAATTCTTAGAACATTAATAAATTAGTATTGTTTTGTTTTGAATAAGCTTGTATAAATAGAAATAATTGTTTTATGATATAACAAAAGATCATAATGATTTAAAATAAATAATTGTTTAAGTAGTCATTATAATTTGAACTCGCTCGGTAAACAGATTTATTTTTAAATCTTTTACTTATTAATTTTACAATATTAATAAATTAGTATTATTTTATTTTGAATAATATTTTTTGAATAGAAACAATTGGATTAAAATGGTCATAACGATTGAAATAGATAATTGTTCAAATAGTCATAACTATTTGAACATATTAAAAAAAGATTTATTTTTAAATTTTTACTTATTAATTTTTGGAATATTAATAAATTCATATTATTTTATTCAAAATAAGCTTGCATAAACAAAACCAATTGTTTTATGATAAAACAAAATGTCATAATGTTTTGAAATAGATAATTGTTCAAATAGTCATAATTATTTGAACTTAATCGGTAAATAGGTTCATTTTTTTAGTTCTTTTACTTTTTAATTTTTGGAATACTAATCAATTAGTATTATTTTATTTCAAATAAGCTTATATGAACTAAAACAATTGTTTTATTACAGAAAAAAGGTCACAATGATTTAAAATAGATAATTATTCAAATAGTCATGAATATTTGAACTTCTCTTATAAACACATTTATTTTTTAAATCATTTACTTACTAATTGTTGAAATGTTAATAAATTAATATTATTTTAATATGAATAAGCATGTATGAATAGAAACAATTGTTTTATAACAAAATAAAAAAGTGATAATAATTTGAAATAAATAATTATTCAAATAGTCATAACAATTTAAACTTGTTTGGTAAATAGATTTTTTTAAAGTCTTTTACTTCTTAATTGTTTCAATATTAAAAAATTTGTATCATTTTATTAGAAATAAGCTTGTATGAACATAAAAAATCATTTTATAACAAAACAAAAGGTTATAACGATTCCAAATAGATAATTGTTCAAATAGTCATAATTATTTAAACTTGTTCGATAAACAGATTCATTTTTGAAATCTCTTAATTATTAATTTTCAGAATATTAATAACTTAGTATTATTTTATTTTGAATTAGTTTATATGAACTAAAATAATTTTTTTTATGACAAAACAAAAGGTCATAACGATTTGAAATGGATAATTATTCAAATAGTCAATGACTATTTGATCTAGTTCGATGAACATATTTATTTTTAAAATTTTTTACTTATTAATTTTCAAAATATTAATAACTTAGTATTATTTTAATCCGAATAAGCTTATATGAACAGAAATTATTGTTTTATAACAAAACAAAAAGTCATAACGATTTGAAATAAATAATTATTTAAATAGCCATAACTATTTGAACCGGTTTGATAAACATATTTATTTTTTAAATCTCTTATTACTTTTTGAAATATTAATAGATTAGTACTATTTTATTCAAACAAACTTGTATCAACTAAACGTTTGTTTTATGACAAAAAAAAATGTTATAACCATTTGAAATAGATAATTGTTCAAATAGTCATAATTATTTGAACTAGTTAGGTAAACAGAATTATTTTTTTAATCTCTTACTTATTAATTTTTGAAATATTAAAAATATTCAATTTATTTGGTTCTAAATAATCTAATATGAATTGAAAAAATTATTTTATGACAAGAAAAAATGTCATAACAATTTGAAATAGATAATTGTTTATATAGTTTTAATTATTTGAACTAGTTCGGCAAACAAATTTATTGTTTGAATCTCTTAGTTATTAATTTTTGGAATATTATTAGATTAGTATTATTTTATTTTGAATAAGCTTATATGAATAGAAATAATTGTTTAATGATAGAACAAAAGGTTATAATAATTTGAAGTATACAATTGTTCAAATAGTCAAAACTATTTGAATTGGTTCTGTAAACAAATTTATTTTTTAAATCTCTTATTTATCAATTTTTGAAAGATTAGTAAATTAATATTATTTTCTTTTGAATAAGCTTGTATGATAAAAATAATTGTTTTATGACCAAACAAAAGGTAATAATGATTTGAAATAGATAATTGTTGAAATGGGCATAATTATTTAAACTGATTAAACAAATTCATTTTTGAAATCACTTATTAATTTTTGGAATATTAATAAATTAGCATTACTTTATTTCAAATAAGCATGTATGAATTGAAACAATTATTTTATGACAAAACAAAAGCTCATAATAATTTTAAATAGATAATTGTTCAAATAGTTGTAATTATATGAATTTGTTTAGTAAACAAATTTATTTTTTTAACTTTTTCTTATTAGTTTTTGAAATATTAATAAATTAGTATTTTTTAATTTGGATAAGCTTTGATGAATGAAACAATTGTTTTATGTCAAAACAAAGGTCATAACGATTTTAAATAAATAATTGTTCAAATAGTCATAAATATTTAAACTTATTTGGTAAACAAATTTATTTTTTCAAATCACTTGCTTATTAATTTTTTTTAATATTAATAAATTTGGATTATTTTATTCCAAATAAGCTTGTAAGATATGAAACAAATATTTTATGACTAAACAAAAGGTTAAAACAATTTGACATAGATAATTATTCTAACAATTTTAACTACTTGAACTGGTTTAGCAAACACATTTATTTTTTAAATATCTTACTTATTAATTTTTGGAATATTATTAAATTAGTATTATTTTTAACTAAATGAGCTTCTATGATTAGAAACAATTGTTTTATGACAAAATAAAGGTTTTAAGGATTTGAGATTGATAATTGTTCAAATAGTTATGACTATTTGAATTGGTTCGATAAATAAATTTATTTTTTAAACTTGTTACGTATTAATTTTTGAAATATTAATTAATTATTATTATTTTATTTCGAATAAGCTTGTATGACCAAAAACAATTGTTTTATGACAAAAAAAATGTAAATGATTTCAAATAGATAATCATTCAAACGACCATAATTATTTTAAATAATTAGGTAAACAAGTTTATTTTTTAAATTTCTTATTTACTAATTTAGGAAAGAATAATAAATTATTATTATTTTATTTTGTTTAAGATTGTATTAATTGAAACACTTGTTTTATGACAAATCAAAAGGTTAAAATGATTTTAAACAAGCAATTGTTAAACTAATTATAACTATTTAAACGTGTTCAGTAAACATATTTGTTTTTTAAACCTCTTTCTTATTAATTTTTTTAATGTTAATAATTTAGTATTAATTTATTCTAAATAAGCCTGTATAAACTGAAATAATTGTTTAATGACTCAATAAAATGTTAGAATGATTTAAATTAGATAATTATTCTAATAGTCTCAACCATTTAAACTGATTCAGTACATAAATTTATTTTTTAAATCTCTTACTTATTAATGTTTGAAATATTATTAAATTAGTATTATTTTGATTTGAATAATCTTATAAGAACAAAACAATTGTTTTACGACAAAAGAAAAGATCATAACAATTTGAAATAAATAATTGTTCATATAGTCTTAACTATTTGAACCGGTTGGGCAATTAGATTTATTTTTAAATTTTCTTTGTTATTAAGTGTCAAAATATTGTTAAATTAGTATTATTTTATTTCGAATAAAATAGTATTAACAAAACCAATTGTTTGATGACAAAATAAAAGTTTCTAATGATTAAAAATAGATAATTATTCAAATAGTCAAAACTATTTGAAATAGTTTGATAGACAGATTTACTTTTTAAATCCCATACTAATTAATTTTCTAAATATTAATAAATTAGTATTATTTTATTTCAAACAAACTTATATTAACAAAAACAATTATTTTATGATAAAACAAATAGTAATAATGATTTGAAATAGATAATTATTCAAATAGTTATAGTTATTTGAACTAGTTCAATAAATAAAATTAGTTTCTAAATCTCTTATAAATTTTTCAAATAGTAATAAATAAATGTTATTCTATTTTGAATAAGCTTGTATGCGCTAAAATAATTATTTTATGACAAAACAAAAGGTCATAACAATTTGAAATAAATAATTATTCATATAGTCTTAATTGTTTGAACTGGTTCGACAAACAGAATCATTTTTTAAATCTTAGTTATTAATTTTTAGAATATTTCTAAATTAGTATTATTTTATTCTGAATAAGCTTGTATGAATAGAAACAATTGTTTTATGATAAAACAAAAGGGTTATAACAATTTGAAATAGATAATTGTTCAAATAGTCACAATTATTTGAATTGGTTCAGCAAACAAATTTATTTTTTAAATGCCTTATTAATTCTTGAAATATTAATAAATTAGTATTATTTTATTTTGAATAAGTTTGTATGTTGAAAAACAATTGTTTTATAATAGAACAAAAAGTCATAACATTTATAATAAATAATTGCTCAAATAGTCATAACTATTTGAACTAGTTTGATAAATAGATTTATTTTTTAAATTACTTATTAATTTTTGAAATATTAATAAATTCATTTCATTTTATGACAAAACAAAAGGTCATAATGATTTGAAATAGATAATTGTTCATATAGTCTTAAATATTTGAACTGGTTCGACAAAGAAATTTATTTTTTAATTCTCTTAGTTATTAGTTTTGGAATATTAAAAGAATAGTGTTATTTTTATTCCAAATAAACTT
The DNA here is from genome assembly GCF_002303985.1 of Durio zibethinus. The sequence goes on from NW_019168093.1 coordinate 82,635, forward strand.
GTATGAACGAAAGTAATTGTCTTATGATAGAACAAAAGGTTATGATGATTTCAAGTTTACAATTGCTAAAACAATTATAACTATTTGAACTAGTTCGATAAACAATTTTATTTTTTAAATCTCTTATTAATTTTTGAAAGATTAATAAATTAATATTATTTTATTTCGAATAAGCTTAAATGTTCAAATACAAATGTTATATAATGAAGCAAAAGGTAATAATGATTTGAAATTGATAATTGTTGACATGGCCATTATTATTTGGACTGATTTGATAAATAAATTTACTTTTTAAATCACTTATTAAATTTTGAAATATTAATAAATTAGCTTTATTTTATTTTGAATACTTTTGTATGAACTGAAATAATTGTTTTATGATAAAACAACAGGTCATAATGATTTGAAATTTATAATTATTCAAATAGTCATAACTATTTAAACTTGCTTAGTAAATACATTTATTTTTTAAATGTTTTACTTATTAATTTTTGGAATTTTAATAAATTAGTATTATTTTATTTAGAATAAGCTTTTATGAATAGAAACAATTGGTTTATGACAAAACAAAAGGTCATAATGATTTGGAATAGAAAATTGCTCAAATAGTCATAATTATTTGAACGTGTTCAGAAAATATATTTATTTTTTAAATTTTAAATATTAATTTTTATAATATTAATAAATTTATATTATTTTATTCAAAATAAGCTTGCATGAATAGAAGAATTGTTTTATAACAAAACAAAAGGCCATAATGTTTTGAAATAAATAATTGTTCAGATAGTCATAACAATTTGAACATGTTTAGTAAACAAATTCATTTTTTAATTCTCTCACTCATTAATTTTCAAAATATTAATAAATTAGAATTATTTTATTTCAAATAAGCTTATATGAATTGAAACAGTTTGTTTATTACAAAACAACATAATGATTTGAAATAGATAATTTTCAAATAGTCATGACTATTTGAACTTGTTCAAAAAACATTTATTTCTTAAATCATTTACTTATTAATTTTCAAAATATTAATAAATTCATATTATTTTAATCTAAATAAGCTCGTATAAACAGAAACAATTATTTTATAACAAAACAAAAAGTTGTAACAATTTGAAATAAATAATTATTCAAATATTCATAAAGTTTTGAACATGTTTGGTGAACAAATTAATTTTTTAAATCTTTACTTATTAATTGTCTTAATATTAATAAATTTGTATTATTTTATTATAAATAAGCTTGTATGAATAAAAAAAATCATTTTATGACAAAACAAAAGGTTCTAGAGATTTCAAATAAATAATTATTATAATAGTCATAATTATTTAAACTTGTTCGATAAACAAATTGATTTTTTAAATCTCTTAATTATTAATTTTTGGAATATTAATAACGTATTATTATTTTATTTTGAATTAGCTTATATGAACTGAAATAAATTTTTTATGACAAAACAAAAGATAATAACAATTTGAAATAGATATTTATTCAAATAGTCATGACTATTTGATCTAGTTTGATAAACATATTTATTTTTTAAAATTTTTACTTATTAATTGTCAAAATATTAATAAATTAGTATTATTTTAATCCGAATAAGCTTGTATGAATAGAAACTATTGTTTTATAATAGAGCAAAAAGTCATAACAGTTTGAAATAAATACTTGCTCAAATAGTCATAACTATTTGAATTGGTTTGGTAAATAGATTTATTTTTCAAAATTTTTATTAATTTTTGAAATATTAATATATTAGTATTTTTTTATTCCAAACAAGCTTATATGAACAAAAACATTGTTTTATGACAAAACAAAAGTTCATAATGATTTAAAAATAGATAATTGTTCAAATAGTCATAATTATTTGAATAGGTTAGGTAAACAAAATTATTTTTTAAATCTCTTACATATTAATTTTTGAAATATCAATAAATTCATTTTGTTTTATTCCAAATAAGCTAGTACGAATTGAAAAAATTGTTTTATGACAAAACAAAAATGATTTGAAATAGATAATTGTTAATATAGTGTTAATTATTAGAACTAGTTTGACAAAAAAATTTATTTTTTAAATCTCTTAGTTGTTAATTTTCAAAATATTATTATATTAGTATTATTTTATCGCGAATATGCTTGTATGAATAAAAACAATTGTTTTATGATAGAACAAAATGTTATAACGATTTGAAATATACAATTATTCAAATAGTCATAACTATTTAAACTGGTTCGGTAAACATCTCTTATTAATTTTTAAAAGATTAATAAATTAGTATTATTTTATTTCGAATAAACTTGTATGATAAAAAACAATTGTTATATGACCAAACAAAAGGTAATAACGATTTGAAATAGATAATATTTGAAATGGCCATAATTTTTTGAACTGATTTGGTAAAGCGATTCATTTTTTAAATCACTTATTAATTTTTTGAATATTAATAAATTGGTATCATTTTACTTTGAATAAGCCTATATGAACTTAAACAATTGTTTTGTAACAAAACAACAGGTCATAACGATTTTCAATAGACATTTGTTCAAATAATTGTAACTATTTGAATTTGTTCGGTAAAATTTTTATCTTTTTTTACCCTTATTAATTTTTGAAATGTTAGGAAATTAGTATTATTTTATTTTGGATAACCTTTTATAAACTGAAACAATTGTTTTATGTCAAAACAAAAGGTCATAATGATTTTAAATAAATAATTGTTCAAATAGTCATAACTATTTGAACTTGCTTAGTAAACATATTTCTTTTTCCAAATCTTTTGCTTGTTAATTTTTTGAATGTTAATAAAATTGGATTATTTTATTCTGAATAAGCTTATAAGATATGAAAACAAATATTTTATGACTACAAAAAAGGTCAGAACAATTTGAAATAGATAATTACTCTAATAGTTTTAACTATTTGAATTGGTTTAACAAACGCATTTATATTTTAAATCTTTACTTATTAATTTTTGGAATATTATTAAATTTGTATTATTTTCAACTGAATAACATTCTATGATCATAAATAATTATTTTATGACAAAACAAAGATATTAATGATTTGAGATTGATAATTGTTCAAATAGTCATAACTATTTAAACTAGTTTGGTAAACAGATTTATTTTTTAAATCTCTTATTAATTTTGAAATATTAATAAATTAGTATTATTTTATTCCATCTAAGCTTGTATTAACTAAAACAATTGTTTTATGACAAATCAAAATGTTAAAATGATTTTTAAATAGAGAATTGTTCAAATAATAATAATTATTTGAACTTATCAGTAAATACATTTATTTTTTTAAATGTTAATAAATTAGAAATAATTTATTCTGAATAAGCTTGTACGAACTAAACAATTGTTTTATGACTAAACAAAAGGTCAAAATGATTTCATATAGATAATTATTCTAATAGTCTTAACTATTTGAACTGATTAGGTAAACAAATTTATTTTTTAAATCTCTTACTTATTAATTTTTAAAATATTATTAAATTGGTATTATTTTAATCAGAATAAGCTTGTACAAACAAAAAAATTCTTTTATGACAAAGGAAAAGGTCATAATGATTTGAAATAGAAAATTGTTCATGTTGTCTTAATTATTTGAACTGATTTAGTAATTAGATTTATTTTTTAATTTTCTTGGTTATTAAATTTTTGAATATTATTAAATTATTATTATTTTATTCCAAATAAAATAGTATGAACAAAACCAATTGTTTGATGACAAAATAAAAGGTTATAATGATTTGAAATAGATAATTATTTAAATAGTCAAAACTATTTAAAAATTGGTTTAGTAAACAGATTCACTTTTTAAATCTCTTATTGATTAATTTTCTAAATATTAATAAATTAGTATTATTCTATTTTGAACAAACTTATATTAACAAAAACAATTGTTTTATGACAAAACAAAAAATAATAATGATTTGAAATAGGTAATTGTTAAATAGTTATAATTATTTGCACTGGTCTAGTAAATAAAATTATTTTCTAAATCTCTCAATTATAAATTTTTGAAATATTAATAAATTTATTTTATTTTATTTCGAATATACTTATATGAACTGAAACAAATATTATACGAGAAAACAAAGATCATAATGATTTAAGGTTGACATTTGTTCATATAGTTATAACTATTTGAATTAGTTCAAAAAACAATTTTAGTTTTTAAATCTCTTACTTATTAATTTTCAAACTATTAGTAAAGTAGTATTATTTTATTTTGAATAAGTTCTTATGAATTGAAACAATTGTTTTATGATAAAACAAATGTCATAACAACTTTAAATAGTCAGATCTATTCTTCAAATAGTCCAATCTATTTGAACTTGTCAAGTAAATAGATTTATTTTCTTAAATCTCATGCTTATTAATTTTTGAATGTTAATAAATTAGTATTATTTTATTTTAAATAAGCTCGTATGAATTGAAATAAATTTTTTATGACTAAACAAAAGATTATAACAATTTGAAACAGATAATTATTCTAATAGTCTTAACTATTTGAAATGGTTCGACAAACACATTTATTTTTTAAATCTCTTACTTATAATTATTTGTACTTATCAAAAGGTCATAACTATTTTGAATATGCATGTATGACCAGAAACAATTGGTCTATGACAAAACGAATAATTAATTGTTTAAATAGTCTTAACTATTTGAACTGGTTCGACAAACACATTTATTTTTTAAATCTCTTACTTATTAATTTTTGAAATATTATTAAATTTGTATTATTTTAATTTGATTAAGCTTGCATGAAAAGAAACAATTGCTTTATGACAAAATAAAGATCATAATGATTTAAGATAATAATTATTCAAATTGTTATAACTATTTCAACTGTGTTAGTAAATAAATTTAGTTTTCAAATCTCTTATTAATTTTCAATTATTAATAGGTCAATATTATTTTATTTTGAATAATTTTGCATGAACAGAAACAATTGTTTTATGACAAAACAGAAGGTCATAACAATTTGAAATAGACAATTGTTCAATAGACATGACTATTTGAACTTGTTCGATAAGTAGATTTATTTTTTAAATTTCCTACCTATTAATTTTTAGAATATTAATAAATTAATATTTTTTATTTTGAATAAACTTGTGTGAATAGAAACAATTGCTTTATGACAAAACAAAAGATCATAACCATTTGACATAAATAATTGATCAAACACTTATAACTATTTGAACTTACTCAGTAAACAGATTTATTTTTTAAATCATTTACTTATTAATTTTTGGAATGTTGATAAAATAATATTAATAAATTGTTTTATGATGAAATAAAAGATCATAACAATTTGAAATAGATAATTATTTAAATAATTATGACTATTTAAACTTGTTCAGTAAACATATTTATTTTTAAAATCTTCTACTTATTAATTGTCAAAATATTAATAAACTAATATTATTTTAATCTGAATAAGCTTGTATGAATAAAAACAATTGTTTTATAACAAAACAAAATGTCATAACAATTTAAAAAAAATATAAGTTCAAATAGTCATAACTATTTGAACTTATTTGATAAATAGATTTATTTTTAAATCTTTTACTTATTAATTTTCTAAATGATAATAAATTTGTATTATTTTAATTGAAATAAGCTTGCAGGAATAGAAAAAATTATTTTATGACAAAACAAAAGGTTATGGTGATTTGAAATAGGTAACGGTTCAAATAGTCATAACTATTTAAATTTTTTAATAAAACAAATTTAGTTTTTGAATCCCTTATTTATTAATTTTTGGAATATTAATAAATTAGAATTATCTTATTTTAAATAAGTTCATATGAACAGAAACAATTATTTTGTGACAAAATAAAAGGTCATAATGATTTAAAATAGACAATTGTTCAAATAGTCATAACTATTTATATTGGTCAGGCCAACAAATTTATTTTTTTAAATCCATTACTTATTAATTTTTAAAATATTAATATATTAGCATTACTTTATTCCAAATAAGACTACATTAATAGAAATAGTTGTTTTATGACAAAACAAATGGTCATAAAGATATGAAATAAATAATTGTTTAAATTGTTATAACTAATTGAACTAATTTGGTAAATAAATTTATATTTTAAATATTTTAATAATTTTTAAAATATTAATAAATTAATATTATTTTATTCTAAACAAACTTATATGAACAAAAACATTTGTTTTACGACAAAACAAAAGGACATAACACTTTGAAATAGATAATTATTCATATAGCCTTAACTCTTTAAATTGGTTCAACAAACAAATTTATTTTTCAAATCTCTTAGTTATTAATTTTCATAATATTATTAGATTGGTATTATTTATTTCAAATAAGCTTGCATGAACATAAATAATTCTTTAATAACAAAACAAAATGTTATAATAACTTGAAATACATAATTGTTCAAATAGTCATTATTATTTAAACTGGTTCGATAAACAAATAATCTCCTATTTATTTATTTATTTTTTAAATATTAATAAATTCATATTATTTTATTTTGAATAGGCTTTTATGATGAAAAACAATTGTTTTATGACAAAACAAAAGTTCAAAATGTTTTGAATAAGATATTTGTTCGAACTGCCATAACTATTTGAACTAATTTGATAAACTGATATATGTTTTAAATCTCTGGCTTCCAAATTTTTGAAGTATTAATAAAGTAATATTATTTTATTTTGGATACGCTTTTATGAAACAATTGTTTTTTGACAAAACAAAAGGTCATGAAAATTTTAAATAGATAATTATTCAAATAGTCAAAAGTATTTAAACTTGTTTCGTAAATAGATTTATTTTTTAAAATTCTTTGCTTATTAATTTTTTGAATGCTAATAAAATAGTATTATTTTATTTCAAATAAGCATGTATGAACTGAAACAAAAGGTTAGAATGATTTGAAATAGATAATTATTCTAACAGTCTTAACTATTTGAATTGGTTCGGCAAATACATTTATTTTTTAAACCTCTTATAAATTTTTAGAATATTATTGGTTTAGCAATATTTTACTCTAAATATGTTTGTATGAATAGAAACAATTTTTTTATGACAAAACAAAAATCATACTGATTTAAGATAAATAGTTATTCAAATAATCATAACTATTTGAACTAGTTTGGTAAACAAATTTAGTTTTTAAATCTCTTATTAATTTTCAAGATATTAAGAAATTAGTATTATTTTATTTTGAATAATTTTGTGTGAATAGAAACACTTGTTTTATGACAAAACAAAAGATCATACTAATTTGAAATAAATAACTATTTAAATAGTCATAATTGTTTGAACTTGCTAAGTAAACAAATTTATTTTTTAAATCTCTTATTTATTAATTTTGGGAATTTTAATAAATTAGAGTTATTTTATTCTGAATAAGCTTTTATGAATAGAAACAATTGGTTTATGGCAAAACAAAAGGTCATAACAATTTGAAATAGATAATTGTTCAAATAGTCATAACTATTTGAACATGTTCAGAAAACGGATTTATTGTTTAAATTTTTACTTGTTAATCTTTGGAATATTGATAAATTTATATTATTTTATTTGAAATAAGCTTGTATGAATAGAAACAATTGTTTTATGACAAAACAAAAGGTCATAATGATTTGAAATAGACAATTGTTCAAAGTTTTAACTATTTGAACTTGTTCAGTAAACATATTCATTTTTTAAATCTCTTACTCATCAATTTTTGAAATAGTAATAAGTTAGTATTATTTTATTTTGAATAAGCTTATGTAAATTGATACAATTGTTTTATGATGAAACAAAAGGTCATAATGATTTGAAATAGATAATTATTCAAATAGTTATTACTATTTGAACTTGTTTGGTAAACATATTTATTTTTTAAATCTTTTACTTATTAATTCTTGAAATATTAATAAGTTAATATTATTTTGATCCGAATAAGGGAGTATGAACAAAAATAATTGTTTTATGACAAAACAAAAAGTCATAAGAATTTGAAATAACTAATTGTTCAAATAATCATAACTATTTGAAATTATTTGGTAAAAAAATTTGAAATAAGCTTGTATGAACAATAAAAATTGCTTTATGACAATACATAAGGTTCACTACAGGGGTTTAGGTTTTTAGTGGCATTTTTTTTAACATTTAGTGGCATTTATAAATGCCACTAAAAGATTTACAGCGTTTGAGAAAAACACCAGTCAAAGTGTCGACACGCATCGCGAAAAATAACGATATTTTCTAAAAAATGCCTCAATATTATCGGCATTTCTATCTTTGAAACGCCGTTAAATTAGTGGCACTTGTAACTGAAAACACCATAACTTTAGAGGCATTTGTATGGGAAAATGCCTCTATATTAGTGGCGTTTGTATCTTTGAGACACTGCTAATTTAGTGGCATTTTTATGAGAAAAACGCCATTGCTTTGGTGGCTTTTGTATAAAACAATGCCACTTAACTAGCGGTGTTTACTGGTAAGAGCACTGCTACTTTTAATGGCGTTTTATAATACAAACGCCACTAAATTATTCATTTAGGGACATTGTTGAACACAAACGCCGCTATTATGTAAAAATATATTTTATTTTCATTAAAGAGCTTAAATTCAGAAACTAAAATTAATATAAACTTAATTCACATTTAAATATGCATCTAATTAATACAAAGTTCAATAATTAGTATAATAACATTCAAATATTTTTAATACATTAACAAAATCAAAATTAAAATGTATGAAATGAATGACTATAAACATTTTGCTGGTTGCCAATTGATGAAGAAAATTTTCCACTTTGGTCACTAGTGTGCTCAAGAACTTACTGAATAATACCATACAATTTTTAACACTTCATTGTAGGCTTTTTTTACATTTAAAAATTTAAATATCTACTAAATATAATACTTGAGTTGGTGGAGCACCAAGATCATTTCCTAGAAATTGTTGTTGCACAAAATTCATAAGATGATTGAATCGATCATGCAATTGCTGAAATTTTGCACGCTCTTGCTCCAATCTAGCACGTTTTTCCTCAATTTTGGCATGCTTCTAGTCTTTCTCTGTTTCCATCTGCTAAAAATGTTGTTGCATAGTTTGTAACTCCCCTCTCAATATTGAAATGTCTCGTGAAGACTAACTTGCTGAGAGCTATGTCCGCAGTAGGCAGATGGTGTTGGACGCAATCCAAGGCCTCAAACCTGTCCATGCCTTTCTTTTCTAGCAACTTCTATGAATATCCAATTTTCCATTTCTTGCATGTTAAGAGAATTATTAGATGCCACTTTAATCTCAGCAGCCATTTTCTCTTTCATTTTCTCTTGTGAATTTGTCATATACAATTATCAAGTTTAATGATTAATTGATAATATGTTACAAAGAGTAAATATTTACCATTGTTAAAATAGATGATACAAATTACTACAATTTCTTGAGTTTCAACATTCATGTAAGATCCATATTTTTTTGCATGTGTTATGCAAAAAAGTTCCACATGTCCAATTTTATCTCCTATCTCATTCTCCTATACAAAAACATATGTTTTTTTTATAGGATACATATCAACCACAACTTATTCATGCATATCAAGCCTGTCAATCAATTATTAAAATTTTGAATAATTTTAATATCATGTATTTATATTTTGGCCCTGTAACAATACAATAGTCTTAAACATACACAAACAATAAAAGTATTTTGGGCTTTCACACATAGTCGATCATGTAAAACCAAATTCAATTATTTTCTGTCGGTTTAATATCATGGATTGAAGCCATTGAAGCCATCCAAAAGTTTAATTTGTATATTTTCCTTTTATATGCAAAAATAGTCCCAAATAGACATAAACGACAACTTTTTCTCCCATATCAATCATAGAAACCAAGTTCAATCAATCGGACAAGTTTAATATCAAGTATTGAAGCTATCCAAACTGTTAAATACAACAATAGCAACAAATTTATATTTTTACCTAAATATACGTAAACAATAACTTTTTCATACATATCATCTATGTCAACTAAGTTCAAAACTTTCGATAAGTATAATATCATGTATTGAAACTATCAAAACTATTAAATAGAACAATAATTGTTAATTTGCATATTTACCTTTTAATGGTAGAAAAAGTTAATTCTTTGGAATAAGTTTATTATCATAAACTTACTATTTCTTTTTGCTTTCTTGCAAAACTTTTTGATCCACTTGTGTGGCTATATTTCTATTACTTTCTGCTATCAATCCTAATTTGTTCTCTTTCCTATCATAAAAAATAATTGCATATATGATAGAAATACAAATATTACAACTTAAACCATAAAACACTTTCATCATTTCATTCTACTATACAAAGTTATAAACTAGTACCTCTCCTTTTCTTGAGAACCAAAATGTAACTAATTATTCATATTGCCACCTAATCACATTACGAGGTAGATTTTCCATCATTGCCTCTACAGTAGTATTTCGATTGAAATACTTATTCTTCAAACTATGCTTATAATCTTTCCATTTCTTTCCCGATAACTTAAGCATAAATGAAGTTGGTATTTCAAGTACAAATCTTGATTGTAATAATACAATAAGAAAAGTTTGAATAAGTAAACAAAATGCAAAATAAAAAAATTATTTTATCTAATTAATTATACTAATACCTTAATAAAGTTTAAAGCATAAGCCTTAACTTCTTCTGGAACTTTATGCCATGTTTCATAATGAATAGGCAATTTCATTCCATTATGGGCTAGCATGCCTAGAAATCCAGCCAATAGTTGAGCCTTTTCATCAATTGGTTGCCTATCAGAGTTTGCAGATACTACAATACGCTCATTAGGAGGTAGTGTAAAAATTCCTTCAAAGTTGCCTAGCCTCTGGTCCTCTGTTGACCATTGTTATTAACTACAACAAATAAATAATAAATTTGTAAAATCGCAATAGTTTTATCATTGTCATAACGTCTAGATCCGGAGATCTATCGCTAGACATTGAGTTAAGGGAGTTGCCACCAATCTTTTTTATCTAGGTGCGATTGGCCACCTAAAGAATCTATCCTTTCAGGGAACACCTAAGTTTAAGGGTCCCTAAAAGAATAGTTCAGGTCTACTAACCAGAACAGGGTTCGAGAGTTCGGTTACATGTGAGAAAGGTTATAGCACCTTCACAATGCCCATTAAAAGATGATTCCAGCTTAAATTTGTGTTATCCAATGAGCCTTAAAATTTTACCAAGTAATTAATTATTGGAAATTATTCCCAATTGACTTTAATTCTTTTAGCAAAAAATTGAGAAAATTCCCTCACCTCAAGAGTATGCAAGAAAACTACTGTTTCACTTGCAGAGGCTCCATTGTCGGATTATTTAACATTAAAAAATAAAAAATAAAAAAAAGAAAAGAATGATTGTTTTTGTGCAGGGAAAATTGATACTTTCAACTTTTCCCTGAAAACATTTTTGTTTTTGAAAACTTTAATTTCGAGCAAAATTGATACTTTCAACTTTTCCCCAAAAATATTTTTTTGAAAATTTTAATTTCGAGGAAAATTGATACTTTTAACTTTTCCTCAAAAAAACCTTTTTTGAAAATTTATTTTTAAGGAAAATTGATACTTTCAACTTTTCCTAAAAAAAAACCTTTTTATTTTTAAGGAAAATTGATATTTTCAACTTTTCCCCAAAAATATTTTTTTGGATTTTATAAAATAATAAAACAAATAAAAGTGAAAAAAATAAAAAAAAAGTAAAAAAAAAAAATAAAGATAAAAGAATATTAAATAAACCTAATCTAATAATAAAAAACAAATAAATAAAATAATAATAATAATAAAGATATATATTAATAAATAGTAGTGATAAATAAATAAATAATAAATACCTAAGATAAAAATAAAAGAAATATATATATAAAACAATAATAATAATAAAAAATAAAAATACAAAAAAATAAAAAAAATAAAATAAAAATAAAAAAAGAAAAAAGAAATAAACTTACCTATTTGGAGTAGGCCTAATTGATCCGGGCCTGGACCAAATTGGGTGTCTACAGCTACCCCTCCTTGCACATTTTCTGTGCAACAGAAATTGCACAAAGACGTAGACACCCAATCAAGACTCAACTCGACATTTTTATTTTTTTGCTTTTTTTTTTTTTTTTTTGTTTTTGACCAAAGCTCCTCTAAGCAGAGGCTCAACGACTTTGAGAAACATAAATGGCTCCTCTAATCAGAGGCTCAACCACTTTGGAAAATAAATTGCTCCTCTAAACAGAGGCACCATGACTTTGAAAAGTAAATTGCGACTTTGAAAATGTAAATTGCTCCTCTAAACAGAGGCACCACGACTTTAAGAAAGTGAATTGCTCCTCTAAACAGAGACACCACGACTTTGAAAAGTAAATTGCTCCTCTAAACAGAGGCACCACGACTTTGAAAAGTAAATTGCTCCTCTAAACAGAGGCACCACGATTTTGGAAAAGTAAATTGCTCTTTGACAATCATGTCCAAAGGAGTTGAAAGTTGTGTTTGAAGGATTTTCAGGAGATTATGCCCAAAGGTCTTATAAATCAACCCTGATACCAAAATACATCCTATTTCAAGGATTAGGAACTGACCTAACAAGTTTCTTCTCAAATTTAAAAATATTTTCACATCTGTCTTCTCTATGTGGGATGTTGGAACACCCTTGTTTCTTGAATTTATACATTATATTTTTCTAAAAGTAGTATATGCTATGCAATGCATATGAATTTCAATGCATGCTATGCAAATGTTGGCCAATTAATTCCTACTCAATGTATGGTACTCAAGTTTCTCAAGCTTTTTTCTTGGGCATCAAGCCTTTTGATTCTTCAAAGATCCAATTACACTGCTCTTCTAAGATCGAACCAGTATAGTTCTCAATTGTCTTTTCCACTCACATTCTTCCTGTAAGAAATCTCTTCCCAGATTCAATGTCCTAATCAGGAACTAAACATCTTGATTCTGCCTTTATCACTCTTGACTTATTCAATGTAATGTACAAATCTTTCATGTTGTTATTCATTCATCAATCATTATTTTAAACTCAAAAAGTAAGAATGCATTTGCACATTTCTTCCATGGTGGGGTATTAAGAAGAAAGGAATATGAATGGTTGAGAAATAGTCACCAGAAAAAAAAGAATGAAATAGAATGTCTCTTATTAGCAAAATGTTGGCTAATTTCGGCCAAGAGAGAATTACAATGATAAGTACGGGGATAAAGCCCAAAATGAACAATCAGATAATCATGATAATACATCTCAAAGTTTTTTTTTTGAAAACCCAACCCTCTGATGTATTTAACAACTTGAAACTCTTCGAATTTGCTAGCCTCAATGTCAGCGAACTTTTGAGTTCGATGCTGTATTCTCCTTATCTAAGCTACCTTTTTAGGTTTTCAACTTAGACAAACCCCCTATGACTCAAACCGCCATTTTAGGGTTTTTGCTTTGAGTCTTCTTTTTTTATTCACTTTTTTTTTTCATTTTTTCATTCTTTCAAGCGTAGTATTTCTTCACTGCATCAAAATTTATAAGATGGGGTAAATCATTTCCATCCATCTTAGTCAGTATCAGTGCTCCGCCCGAAAAAGCTCGTTTCACCACGTACGGCCCTTTCCAATTCGGAGTCTATTTTCCTCTACTATCGTGCTGGATTAGGAGAATTCTTTTCAAGACCAACTCTCATTCTCGAAAGCAACGGGGTCGAATCTTCTTATCATGAGCCCTCATCATTCTTCTTTGATATAGCTGACCATGGTACAGTGCAGTCAATCTCTTTTCTTTTATGAAATTTAATTGCTCATAACGTTCTCGAATCCATTCAGCTTCTTCCAATTCAACTTCTTTTAAAACTCTCAAGGAGGGGATCTCTACTTTCACTGGTAATATAACTTTCATCCCATAAACCAAAGAAAATGGAGTTGCCCCAGTAGAGGTACGAACTGACGTTCGATATGCATGCAATGCAAATGGCAACTTCTCATGCCAATCTTTGTAAGTCTCAGTCATTTTCTCCAAAATCCTTTTTATGTTCTTACTGGCTGCCTCAACTGCCCCATTCATTTTCGGGCGGTATGGTGCTGAGTTATGATGCCTGATCTTGTATTGAGCACATATTTCTTACATCATCTTACTATTTAGATTCCTGGCATTGTCTAAAATAATTCTCTCTGAAAGCTCGTATCTACAAATGATCTCTTTCTTTATGAATTTACAAACCACAGATCATGTCACACTTGCATATGATGCTGCCTCTACCCATTTTGTGAAGTAATCTATCATCACAAAAATGAATCTGTGCCCGTTAGAAGCCTTTAGGGTGATTGGACCAATGACATCCATGCCCCACATTGAGAATGGCCATGGTGACGCCATAACATGTAAGGCAGATGGCAGAGAATAGATCTTATCAGCATATATCTGGCATTTATGGTATTTTTTAGCATAATCAATCAATCATTCTCCATCATCAACCAGTAATATCCTGCTATCATAATCTGTCTCGCTATCATATGTCTACTAGTATGTGCCCCACATATTCCATCATGCACTTCTTCAATGATTCTTCTCACTTCAATCTTATTTATGCACCTTAATAATACTTAATCCCTGCTTCTTTTGTACAGGACATCCCCATCCAGGAAAAAGCTCATAGCCAATTTTTGGATGACCCTTTTATCATTTTCTGTTGCTTGAACTAGGTACTGCTGATCTTTAATATACTGTAAGATGTCATAATACCAAGGCTTTCCATTTTTTTCTTCCTCTATATTAGAGCAATAAGCTGGTATATCCTTAACATCTAACTTGATGGGCTGAATGTCGGTATTATCATTAATTCTAATCATTGCAGCTAGAGTAGCCAATGCATCTAGAGTAGCCAATGCATCAGCAATCAAATTCTCTTCTCGAGGTAAGTGGTCAAACTTGATATCTTCAAATTATTTCCTCAACTCTAGAATATATTTATGATATGAAACGAGTTTTGAATCTCTCATCTCCCATTCTCCTTTCAACTGATATATAACTAGAGCTGAGTCTCCAAACACTTTCAGTGCTTTCACTCTTTTATCTATAGCAACTTGTAAGCCCATGACACATGCCTCATATTCAACGATGTTATTTGTGCAATTAAAATTTAACCTTGCTGTTACAGGGCAGTATTGTTCTTTTGGAGATATTAGAATTGCCCCAATTCCATGCCTTAAGGCATTGGCAGCTCCATCAAAGTACATTCTCCAACATTTTTCTCCATGTTCCCCTTCTTCCAGTTGGGAAATAGTCATTAGGTCTTCATAAAAAAATTCCAACTTCATTGGCTCATACTCTTCAGTAGCACGATCTATAAGAAATTCTACTATAGCGCCCTATTTTATTGCTTTTTAGCTCACGTATATAATATCATATTTCGAGAGCATTACTTGTCACCTAGCAATTCTTCTAGACAAAGAAGGTTTTTCGAAGATATACTTAATTGGATCCAATTTTGCTATGACCCATGTAGTATGATAGAGCATATACTGCCTGAGTCTTTTAGCAGTCCACGCTAATGCACAACATATTTTCTCCAATGAAGAATACTTGGATTTATATTCCGTGAACTTTTTACTCAGATAGTAAATAGCTCTCTCCTTTCGGCTAGCCTCATCTTGTTGCCCCAGAACACATCCCATTGAATTTTCACATACAGTTAAATACAAAATTAAAGGTTTCCCTGGAACAGGTGGCACCAATATTGGAAGGTTCGATAAGTATTGCTTAATTTTATCAAACACCTTTTGACATTCTTCATTCCATTTTCCAGGATTGTTCTTACAGAAAAGCTTAAATATGGGATCACATTTGTAAGTAAGCTGAGAGATAAATCGAGAAATGTAGTTCAATCTCCCCAGAAAACCTCAAACTTTCTTTGGTGTGCTGAGAGATGACAGATTTTGAATGGCCCATATCTTATCTGGATCGACTTCAATTCCTCTTTCACTGACCACAAAGCCTAGCAACTTCCCTAATTTTACCCCAAAGGTGCACTTGGCTAGGTTTAATTTGAGCTGGAATCTTCTCAACCTCTCAAATAACTTTTTGAGGCTAATGACATGATCTTCATCCTCACACGACTTTGCAATCATATCGTCTACATACACCTCGATCTCTTTGTGCATCATGTCATGAAAGAGTGTTGCCATGGCCCTTTGATATGTTGCCCCAACATTATTTAACCCAAAAGGCATGACTTTGTAGCAAAAAGTTCCCCACATAGTCACAAAAGTAGTCTTTTCATATCATCTGCCATCATTTTTATCTGATTATACCTTGAGAAACCATCCATAAAAGAGAAAATCGAATGCTTAGCCGTGTTATCTATCAGTGTGTCGATATGAGGCAAAGGAAAGTTATCCTTTGGGCTAGCCTTATTCAAGTCCCGATAGTCTACACACATTCATACCTTTCCATCTTTCTTAGGAACTGGGACTATATTGGCTACCCATTTTGGATACTTAGCCACTTGTAGAAAACCTGCATCAAATTATTTCTTTACCTCTTCTTTAATCTTTAGTAGCATTTCGGGCTTCATCCGTCTCAATTTTTGCTAAACTAGCTTACATTCTGGCTTTAGAGGCAATTTGTGCTCCACTATCTCTGTGCTCAACCCTGGCATATCTCGGTAAGACCAAGCAAATACATCTATAAATTCTCGAAATAGGTCTGCCAATCATTTTCTATCTCCAGATGAAAGTGAAGTGCCCATTCTGACCTCTTTTTTATTCTCTTTATCTCTCAAATTCACTAAGTCCACTACCTCCTGGTGAGGTTTAATTGGCTTATTTTCTTGTTCAATCAATCTCATTAGGTCCGAAAGCATAACATATTCTTCAGAATTCTCTTCATTGTCAAGTTCATCAGTGTTAATTGAATTCTCAAAGCTAACCTCTTGATTGTTATCATGATTATCTTCATGTTTATTTAACCTGAAATTGAATGAAATGGGATATGTTGGCAAGATGTGCTTGGAAAGATGGAAATTATGAAGACACAAGAAGAAATGAATGAAAATGCATCATTCTTATTTTTTATTAAAAATAATAAAAGATGAATGGCCCAAACAAGAAAGATCACCCCAATGCCTTGGGTAATAGCTATTAATATGTTACAATTACATTGTATTAGTATCAAAAGTCACAGGCATCTCGATAGCACTCTAATTATTCAACTCATAATCTAACGGACAAAGGCAAACCCACTCCTCTTGATTAAGCCTCATTTCATCTTCACTTATAGCATTCACATTATGATTCGGCAAATGATTTCCACTAACATTTGGTGTAGTCACCCCTCCCGTATCAAAGCAAATCATTCCATCCTTGATCAACCATTGCACTTTGTGTTTCAGAGTGGTGTAATTTTTGGTAGAGTGACCAGTAATCCTATAATGATAGTCATAGTGGGCTGTGGGATCGTACCACTTAGGGTAAGGTGGCTTGAGGGGTTTCAATTTACTAGGAGCAATCAAATGACTATTGTAAAGCTCCTTATATAATTTTATAAAAGTCATTGGAATCGAGTCAAACACAGGTTTCTCACGGGTAGTTCGTTGCTCCTGCGAACCACCAATGGGGTTAGTTGGGCGATTTTAAGGTCTTAGGATAGGCTGAGTGTTAGGACTGTACATGGTATTTTGAGGCCTATGAGGGATTTGATATGTTTGGGGATATGGTGATTTTACAAATGGTTGGTATGGGTGAAGGGAAGTGTTATTTACAGTAGGGTAATATGGCATATATCCTAGTGGTGAGTAGGGTTGATAGCCTCCAAATTGCTGTCTATCAAAGCTCACAGCCTGAGCTTCAGTTTTTTTTTCTTTAGGACTCTCTTGTTAGATGCTTCATTTCTTTTTAGCTTGCCATTCTTGATGGCACTCTTAATAATTTTTCTCGAAATTACAATATCAGTAAAGTTTTTTGTTGCATTCCCTATCATCTTTTCATAATAAGGAAGTTTTAAAGTGCTAAAAAAACAGCATTGTAATCTCTTTCTCGATCAGAGAAGGTTGTACTTGAGAAGCAATATCCCTCCATCTCTGGGCATACTCTTTAAAAGACTCATTTGCCTTTTTCTCCAGATTCTGTAAAGATAAATGATCAGGGGCCAAATTGATAATATGTCGATATTGACCGATTAAGTCATGTGCCATATCGCTCTGAGAGTGAATGCGGGTTTATCCAACTAAACATACCATCTGGCCGTAGAGCCAGTAAGGCTATCTTGAAAGACATGCATTAAGAGTTTTTCATCATGAGCATGAGCTGCCATCTTCTGACAATACATTGTGATGTGAGTTCTGGGGCACTTTGTACCATCATATTTTTTAAATTTTGGTACTTTGAACTTATGAGGAATGACCACATCAGGGACTAGGCAGAGCCCAGCAGCATCAACTGACCCATAAAAACTAAATCCTTCCACAGCCCGTAGCCTTTGCTCTAGCATACTAATCTTGGAGCTTTCCTAAGTTTGCACTCTTATCTTTTTTTCTCCTTCTCTTTTAAATCATCTAGATCAAGAATTGGTTCTGCCACCTTTTCAATAAAGACAGGATTTACATAGCTATTATAATGCCCTGGGTTGGAGGCTGACGATATTTCAGGATATGTTGGATATGTGAAGTGCTATGGTGGAACCTCTTAAGCAGACTGGGCTTGAGGTGGGCCAAAACCTGGAGGATATAAAGGGTCAGCCACTTCTTGCAATGGAGGAATTTGTTGGCTTGCATTTTTTTCAACTCTCTTTCCTTTATTCAGGTTATTAAGAGTATCCAAAATCTAGCTCAACTCACTTTCAATCTTCTCCTATGCTTTTTCTATTTTTTCAAATCTGTGAGAGTTTTTTTGCTCCATTTGTCTTGCTCTGGATCTTGTGTTGTATCGATGGGCAGGGTTCTCGCTAGATGGAGCTATCCTTGAACCTTGAGTACCATATCTTAGAATTAGTAAATTTGCATGACTATCACATGGTTACTTTGTTAAGTGTAATGAATGAGAATGCAATGAATGAAAAATGCATGTATGCAAAGAACATTTGCCTTAAAAACGTTATTCAACTAAAAGATTTCATTTATTCCAAAAAAACTTTTATCTACATTGAGTTTATCATCCTAGAATTATAGCCATAAAATTGTTTGATCTGTTTATACTGGGCCTTGGCTTCTTCGATGAAGTTCAACAGACGCTATCCATGTTTTCCTACTAGGGTCACCATTTGTCTAATTGCCTCTGCCTCTTCCACCATCTCTCTTACCTTGCATACCCCTTTACAGATTTAGGTCATTAAGTGCTCAATATATTTTTGCATTCCTAAGTTCTCTCTTTTACCACACCAGACTTGGTATGATAATTCTCTATGTTCTCTAACCAATGCAGTGATGTGGTCTCTTTGTTCATCCAACTTTTGACTTAGCCTACTCAAATAACTGTTTAGCATGTTAATTTCTGCTTGTGCTTCAATACTTTTTTCTTCCAATTCAGCATACTCTTGCTTCAATCTTGTATTTTCCTTAGTTAGCTTGACAATGGTTATCTCTTTGGCTCTTTCTCTCACACATAACTTTTTATGCTCTTGGTGTAGCTTTGTTAGATCTTCAATAGTTGTATCACATTCTCTAGCAATCTTGTGAACTTTAACTTCGTAACTTTCGGCTCTATCTTTCCATTGGGCTTTTTCTTCTTGAAGCTTCTGGATTTCTTACTTTAGCTTGCCCTTTTCAGACTCAAATTCTTTTGTTGCCAGCTCTAATTCTGATGGTGTCTCTTCAAGTTTTTCTTCTGTTGGTGGTTGAGAGATTTCACAAGTGAATACCATTTTTTGTCTTCTTTTTGTTCTCCAAACCAAGTACCATAGGGTGACTTTATCAGTAAATGGCCTAGGACTCACTCTTCGGGGATTTTTTCATGCTTTAATCATCTCATTCATCCTCTGAAATGCTTTTGGCTCACTGTAAGAGAAATCTAACTGATGAAGCCCATAAATCATAGGAATGAACTGTTCTCCCTCAAATTGCCTTCTCACTAGGAGTGGTGCATAATTTCTCACTCCCAATAAACCCAAAAGTGGGACCATTATACTATCCCCACATTGATACAACATAGGCTCACGATTCATCCATGGGGCCAACCATCTCACCCTGGCGCTTTTCAACTTTTGTAGGAAAGTTATCCATTCTTATTTAGACTTTCGTTTTGACCACCCACTTTCATAGAATTCCTTAATCAGAGCTCGATTACGGATATAAAGCTTCGAGAAAGCACCATTTCCCTGTTCAAAATGGCTTTTCATCTATAAGTACAATAACTGTATGTAACCTATGAAGCGTCCTCCATTCTGACAACAATAACTCAAAGATCTGATAATCTCTGCTAATATTACCATTGAAAGATTACAGCCATTGATCACACTCTCGAAACAGTCAACCATCGCTATCTCAATATATCCCAAAACCTTTGGAAAGATCACCAGTCCGTATACGACCAAGGCAAATACATCTAACCCCGTTCTTCATCGGCATGTTGCATCAAAAACTCATGAAAGAACTTTCAAGGTAGGCAAACCTGTTCTTGTTTCTTCTTTGTATGAGAATCCACAATTTCTTTGTCTATCCCCATGAGTCGAACCAAACTTTTATGAAATCCTAACTTATGTTTTTTGACATATATCTTGTCTGGAGCCTTGAGGTGTAGACCCAACAAGACCGAATATTCTTTGATGGTGAGAGTCATATCAGCTTCATTAAAGATAAAACACTTGTATGCAGGATCCCAAAACTGTGCTGCAGCTCTGATTAGTTAATCATCAACAACTACTGTTAGAAGGTGTGCTATTGCCCGTGTCTTTGGCAAAACTGCTCTTGTCTTGACGGACTCATCTTCTTCTAGATATCAACCAAATCCTTTAGATTATTCTGTTTGAGGAGGATAGATGTTTCTTAAGACAGAGTAGAATCATATTCAATTGGCAAGCAATCTCCCATCTTCAGTGAATCTTTTCTGATTGGGCCCTTACTTCATTGGGTGTCCCATAAGGTGCTAATATGGATGAAGAACAAACTAGTCATTCAGTGGAGTCTATGAAAAAATTTGTTGAAGACTATTTTTCAAGCAAATGTTCTTTATGCAACTTTATGATATACGTATGAACCAATGCAAAAGAATCAGAAAAAGGTTAGTATACCCAGAAAAAGAATAAGTAACTAAGTAAATTTAAACATCACACAGAGTAAAAGGGATGAATCCTATGCTTTTGGTCAATTCTAAAAGGGAAGAGTGATGGCTCTATCTATAGGTTAGGCGCTCTTAAGGTTCACTATATGCGGCTTTAAGGTCAAAGTCTAAAGGTCCTCAAATTGCTCCTTACATCCTTATCCATCACAAACTAGTAAAGCACCCTAATCTTCACCCATTACAGGCTACAAGCGAAAAGGTTCAATTTGAGTGGGAGTATTTCGCTAGCCACTACGGAGGCATTAGACCTCACGAAAGCAATAGGTACTTTACTCCTTCCTTAGAGGAATGGAGCTCGGGTGTAGAGCTCATGTTATGCACATGCATATGAATGACATAATTAACAAGGTAAATAAATATGAATGAATAATAACACATATATACAAAAAAGTTCAATTTTATTAGGCTTTTGGATAACACAAATTATTTGCTGGCCTGACTCTCGGAGTCCCCAGTGGAGTCGCCAAGCTGTCATAACGTCTAGATCCGGAGATCTATCGCTAGACATTGACTTAAGGAGTCGCCACTAATCTTTTTTATCTAGGTGCGATTGGTCACCTAAGAAATCTGTCCTTTCAGGGAACACCTAAGTTTAAGGGTCCTAAAAGAATAGGTTTAGGTCTACTAACCAGAACATGGTTCGGGAGTTCGGTTACGTGTGAGGAAGGTTATAGCACCCTCACAACGCCCATCAAAAGATGCTACCAGCTTAATTTGTGTTATTCAATGAGCCTTAAAATTTTACCAAGTAATTAATTATTGGAAGTTATTCTCAATTGACTCTAATACTTTTAGCAAAAAATTGAAAAAATTCCCTCACCTTAGGAGTATGCAAGAAAACTACTGTTTCACTTGCAGAGGCTCCATCGTCGGATTATTTAACATTAAAAAATAAAAAATAAAAAAAAAGAAAAGAATGATTGTTTTTGTGCAGGAAAAATTAATACTTTCAACTTTTCCCCAAAATATTTTTTTGTGGAAAGCTTATTTTCAAGGAATATTGATAGTTTCAACTTTTCCTTGAAAATATTTTTGTTTTTGAAAACTTTAATTTTGAGGAAAATTGATACTTTCAACTTTTCCTCGAAAATATTTTTTAGAAACTTTTAATTTCGAGGAAAATTGATACTTTCAACTTTTCCCCAAAAATATTTTTTTGGAAAACTTTAATTTCGAGGAAAATTGATACTTTCAGCTTTTCCTAAAAAAAACCTTTTATTTTTAACAAAAATTGATACTTTCAACTTTTCCCCAAAAATATTTTTTTTGGATTTTATTTAAAGAAAATAAAATAATAAAACAAAATAAAAGTGAAAATAAAACATAAAAAAAAGAAAAGTAAAACAAAATTAAAAATAAAATAAAGATAAAAGAATATTAAATAAACCTAATCTAATAATAATAAAAAAATAAATTAATAAATTAAAAAAAAAACTTGGAGGGCTCGGCTCGGCTTGGCTTAAGGAAGAAAAATAGCTCAGAGAAGCGGCTCAAGACGTCAGCTTGACTCGACTAACGGCTCGGGGAGGCAGAACACGCGTGGGTCGAAAAACTGGTCAACGCTCGGGTCGGATCAGATCTTGGCAAAACGCGCGGATCCTCTGGGTTATTTAACGCAAAAATGGCATCGTTTTGGGAGGGTATATAAGGCTGGTTCCTTCATTTTTCAGTAGACCGAACCTTCTCCCTCTCTTTTTTCCTTTCTTTTCTCTCCATTTTCTCTAAAACGCCCGAAGAACTCCGGTTGAATATTCACCAGATAAGTTCGTCGAAAAACTTATCGATTTTGGAAATGTCACCGAAAACTGAAAAGTTGGTCGAAAACTTCAAACTTGGCCGAAATCTCTATCGAAAAATTCAACGTCCGTCGAAAATTCACTGGAATCTGGAAATTTCCAGAAAAAAATTTCACCGAAAAATCTCCAAAACATTTTTCCCAATTCCTAAAGCTATTCTAACGCTTCTAAACCCTTCTTAGCCTTCAAATCTCTTCAATATGCCTTTTTCTCTCAACCAGTAGCTGTTTTTCTCACTGTTTTCTGTGTGTTCTTCTATTCCTGAGGATCCCTTTTATAGGGATTGATCAGAAGAGTTTCTGATCAATCCCAATTCTTCTTTGGATCGAGATTCAATCATTGGATCCAACATGGACTCTTCTGATTGAATCTCAATCCAATTTCCAGCTGGATAAATCCAAAAAATAAAAAAAATCAAATGAAAATAGATAAATCAAAAAAATTAACAGATAAATTAAAATTAAATAACAGATAAATTATAACATATAATCTGATATACCTATAAATATTAATAGAAAAAAATAATAATAAAGATATATATATTAATAAATAGTAGTGATAAATAAATAAATAATAAATACCTAAGATAAAAATAAAAGAAAAAATATATAAAAAAATAATAAAATAATAAATAAAAATAAAATAAAAATGTAAAATAAAAATAAAAATAAAAATAAAATAAAAAAAAAAGAAAATGGACTTACCTATTTGGACCAGGCCCAATTGATCCGAGCCTAGACCAAATTGGGTGTCTACAATCATTATACTCGAATTCTAAAATTAGGGTATATTATACTTGCATTCAAATTTAAAGTATAATCAATTAACATGGGGTACTATCTAAACCTAGATCTCCCATATTGCCAAATCCAATATCTAAAGAAGGGTTAGAAGTGAGGAGTTAGATCTGACAGTAGGTTCATTTCCATCCAAAGGATTCAGTTCATAGCCAATATCTATAGGTGTCATAGATGGTTCTAAACTAATATCTCTGATATGCTTTCCTTTCAACCTATTCCTCTGCCTTGTAGCTTACCTATATCATAACAGCGAATATATAAAAGATATTAGTTTAGAACATATATAAAGACATTAAGAAGTTAAGAAATTAAAACCTATGATATATAAAGAACATATCGATTTAATTAAATCAAAAGATAATGTATGATTTAAAATAAAATAATTATACAATAGCGAATGTGACATTAATTACATATAATCATTTACTACATTATGTCTTAAACACTCGAATTACAAATTATAGATACACCATTTCATGGTTCATAAATATCTTCAGTAACATCTTCATGGACCCACTGAGTGTATGTACTGGAGATATTTTCATCCAAGTTTTGTTCAGTAAAAAGATAACATTTAGTTCCACGTTCAATATCATCTCTGGTATCTAACCCCATATCTAATAAGTCTCTAGGTGTGTTTCGAAGAACAACAAACCAACCCAATTCTTTAGGATCTTTAGAGTAAAATACTTGTTTGACTTGAGATGAAAAAACATAAGGTTCATCGATGAGTTGTTGTCCAGTGTGAATTAATCGAGAAAAATTCACAAGTGTAAATCCATACCGATCTTTTTTAATACCCCTCGCATTATTCACATAAGCCTAATCACACCGAAATATGACAACTTTCCACTTACCATAATAATCCAACTCAATGATGTCATTAATCATGCCATAATAGTCAACATTTCCCTTTAAAGTTTTTGTGTCCCTAGCATTAACATAGCTAGTAGTTAATGAAGTCACAACAACTCCTAAATTTTGTGTACTTCTAAATCTCTAACAGGATTTAATGTGAAATCTAAATTCATTGATGATGAAACCTTTGTATCGTTTTCACAATCCGGTTCGAACCATGTGAAAAACACTTCACCTCTTTACTAACAAGCCTTCCATTCCAAATCTATAAAAGTGGAATAAATATATATATGTTATTAATGTTAGTTATACTATAAGCATTCTATGTAGATTTCTCATAATGGGAAGTATGGCATTACTTACAGTTGCTCCTAACCATTCATGAAAGTTTTTAGCAAACAACTTATCAAGCTCTCGAGGGTTTGATCATCGATAATGTGCAGGATCTCTCAAATTATTTCTATACTCACTATAAAGCATCATGATAAAGTATTAACAATAAAAAAAAGATAATAAATTATGCTTAATATAATGAATAATTTCCTTGCTAAAAAACTTGTGTGTGAAATGATTCAATTGAGTTATGATGAAAAAGAACATATCGATGTGCTTGTGCCTAAGATTTATCATCTAACTCCACCAATTCAATGTTGCCTATTAGTTGTCTAAAACTTTGAAAAAGATAATTGTAAGCAGAGTCTGTATGCTGCATACCAACATTTCTCGATGGTCTATTAAATCTCATTTCAACATCTTCCAAATAATGAGAACAAAATGTCATACACTATTTTGCTAAATATCCTTCAGCAATGAACATTCTGGATAGCATTTGTTGCAACAATAAGACTTTAACCTCCCTAAAAACCTATAGGATAAAACATTAGTCATATGTTATTTTAAGTAAAGTGGCTTGATCATCAATAAAAATGTAATCAATTTATTAACAAATAATACCTTTCAATAGGATACATCTATCGATAATAAACTGGTCCATCGACTTTTTCTTTATATGGAAGGTGGATAACTAATGCATCATAATAGTGAAGAAGTTTGAAGGGAAGATCTTCTTTAAATGGCATAAAGTAATCACGGCTCGATCTTGAAGTTTGTCTAGCTCTTCTACATTCATACATTTCTGACATAGAGATTTAAATATGTTACTCAATTCAATTACCATAGAAGTGACTTGCTTTGACAATGACGAATGTAAAGAAATTGGAAGTAAGTCTTGCATCAAAACGTGATAATCATGTGACTTCAGTGAAGAAATTTTTTGCTCCTTCAAATTCACACATCTCGATATATTTGATGCATAGCCATTCGAAACTTTGACATTTTTCAAAACCTTGTAGAACACATCTTTTCAACTTTAGACATCCCAAAACAAGTAGCAAGCAATCGATATTTGCCATGGAAAGTAACTTCATATGAAGGTCAGTATGAATCCCCATATCAACTAGGTTAAGTCGACTCTTTAAGTCATCCTTGGATCTTCTATTCATATTGAGAATTATCTTGATAAAATTTTTGTAAACATTATTCTCTATGTGCATCAAATCAAGGTTATGGCATAATAAATTATATTCCTAATAAGGCAACTAAAAAAATATACTTCTTTTTTTTTTACAACTCAGACTCATTAGGGTCATCTATTTCATCATCCTCTTCATCACTTTAAACATCAAGATCACTAACTTCAGTATGAGTATACCAACTTGCGTAATACAAGGCTAAACACCTTCAAAGATGCCCCCCACTATTTTCCTTGATTGAGTCATTTTTTCATAAGTGAAATTGATATCTGTTAACTTTGACAAGATATTAAACCCACTAAAGGGTAAAGGCGATCTCTTCAACTCTTCAATTCCATCAAAAAGAGTTTTTGAAATCTAAATCGATGATTGTCATCTAACCATCGATGATGTTCCATATAACAGAACTTCCTACCATTAGATAACCACATCGAACATGTCTATGTAGCACAACATGGACAAGCATAATGACCTTGTGTACTCCAACCAAATAAATTCGCATAAGTAGGAAAATCATTGATAGTCCATAATAAAGCAACACGCATCTTAAAGTTCTCTTTTTTTGATGCATCATAGGTCTCAACTCCTTCCCATAATCACTTTAACTCTTTAATAAGAGGTTGTAAGTAGATGTCTATATCATTAGCAAGACCTTTTTTCTCGAGAATTATCATAGATAATATAAATGACTGTTGCTTTATAGCAATCTATGGTGGCAAATTATAAGGAATCAATCAACTGGCCAAGTACTATAAGAAGTACTTATCATTTTGAATGGGTTGAATCCATCAGATGCTAGTCCAAGCATAACATTTCAAGGGTCAGATGCAAAGTTTGAAAACCTAGAATGAAATGATTTCCATGCCAAAGAATCTGCAGGATACCTCAATGATCCATCATCCATCCACTTCTCATGATATCACCTTATTGAATCTATAGTTTTGGAAGACATGAAAAGTCACTAAAGTCTTGGTATTAATGGAAATTAGCGTAAAACCTTAACAGGCTTTTTTTTGACACATACCTCATCATCATCCTCATTTAACATTTCATCAGGGTTTTTGTCCATCCAATGAGAAATACCACACAAATGACAAGATTCTTGATTTTTTCGATCCCTCCAATATAACATGCAATCATTGGGACAACTATGAATTTTCTCATATCTGAGATGTAAATCCTTGATCATCTTTTTTAATTCCTTACAAGATTTAGGGATTTTTGCAAAAGGAAACATTTCTTTCTTAAACTTTAATAATAAAGTCAGAGAGTTTCCTGTCCATCCACATAAGCATTTCAAGTGAAAATGATGTACATAGAAAGATAACCTTGAATGCTTCGATCCTTCAAAAAGTTCTTCATTCATATCATCAAGCAACCTACAAAACTTTAATGCTTCTCCTCTAGGTTGTTGGTCACGTACACCTAACCCAAGTTCACCAAATTCATTCATTTCAACATTAGACTGATTAAATCCTTCATTTTGGGGAGAAGGATTAGGAAAATGTTCGTTTTGAATGTTAAAAGAATCTCACAATATGCCTTCAATGTCATATACTATAAAAGGATCATGTTAGTATTAAGGAGCCTTTGAAGTTGAAAGAACTCTAGTGGAAGACCTTGACGGTACAGACTCTCTATGAAAATACCAATTAACATATCCTAAAAGAAATCCAATACAAATTAAATGTTCGAAAACAACTTGACACATTTGCCACTCGATATTAGCGCATTTCACACATGGCATAACATCATATTATCTTTACTTGTATTCTCAAATGCAAAATTGAAAAAATTTTCTATTCCATCTCTGTACTTTTGACTTAATCTTGACTTTTGCATCCAACTCTTATCCATTTAGTACTTGCTACATTATCAGACCAAATGCATATAAATAATTTATATGAAAATGAACATGTAAAATACTTAAGTTTACTATGTTTTAAACAAAAGATAATAACAAGACCAGTACTTACACAAAATGAGAACTTCTTGTTGTGAAGTAATTTTTCAGTTACCAAATATTATGAATGTTCAAACTCTACTGCTAACGTAGTCAGTACCCAAGAATATTTGTAATTAGGGTTGAAATATGGTGAAATAAGGTGGGTTTTGGAGAAAATTGATTACACCAAAAAGAAAATCATGAATTTCAAAAGCTGAAGGAATAGTTGATTGAAGTAAAAGCTAAAGTAGATAAGTAATGAATAGTCAAAATATGGTTCTAAAAGACAATGCTTGAAAACTAAAAGCTGAAGGAAAGGAAAGTAAATTATACTTAGTTTGGAAAGAGAAATAGTATAATAATGAAGATGCAGCTTGAAGTTGGTGATTAGATGCACTAAGTTTGGGAAGATTTTTATTGGACCTGATTACGGAAGGCATTTACTAAGAAAAACACCTACAATAATTTCCTCATAAATATTTTTTGAATATATTATATGTGCCTTCAAAAAGTCGTAGTAGAATTGTTTGGGATTATTAAAGGCATTTACGCCATAAAAATGCCTTCACTAATTTCATCTAAATTTTTTTGTATTTATTGAAGGCATTTTTTACATAATACGCCTTCAATAACTTCCTTATTTTTATCTTACAATATCAATGAAAACAGTTTTTTACAAAAAAATACCTTCAGTAATTCCCTTTTAAAAATTGTTTGGGATTATTAAGGCGTATTCTGATGAAAACGCCTTTAATATTACATAACTTAAATTTTAAGGGGTTATTGAAGGCTTTTATTGTAAAAAAAACACCTAGACTAATTCATTTTGTTTTTTGAAGCAATTTATTGAAGGCGTCTTGTAGTGCAAAATGCCTTCAATATTCCACTACTCAAATTTTAAAATAGATAGTGAAGGCATTTATTGTAAATAAACGCCTTTACTAAATGCTTTTATTTTGTTTTATGTATAAACACCTTGAATAATTTTCAATTAAACTTATTGGTATTATTAATGGCGTTTTCCAGAGAAAAACACCTTCAATAATCGAGAACTTAAAATTTATTACGATTAGTGAAGGCTTTTATTCTAGAATAATGCCTTCACTGAGTACATTTCATAATGAACATAATTATTAAAGGCATTTTTTATAACAATCGCCTTCAATAATTTTCTTTTTAAAATTTTGGGATTATTAAAGGCGTCTCATACTAAAAAATACCTTTAATATGCCACTATGGTTATAGAAGGTGTTTATTCAAGGAAAACGCCTTTAATAATTACTTTTAAGCTTAGAACATAATTACTGAAGGCATTTGTTAATAACAAATGCCTTCAATAATTTCCCTCTAAAAAATTTTAGGATTATTAAAGGTATCTTCTACTGACAAACACATTCAGTAATGCCTTTAATAATTTCAACAAACACCTTCAGTAATTTCCCTTTAAAACATTTTGGGATTATTAAAGCCGTCTGTTACTAACAAATGCCTTCAATAATTCCTTTTTAATTTTTTACATAAATATTGAAGGCATTTATTGATAATAAATGCGTTCAATAATTTTAATAAATGCCTTTAGCAATTTCCCTCTAAAATATTTTGGGATTATTAAAGGCATCTTCTACTGACAAATGCCTTCAATAATTCCTCTTAAATTGTCTACATAAATATTGAAAGCGTTTATTGATAATAAATGCCTTTAGTAATTTTCCTCTAAAAAATTTTGAGATTATTAAAAGCATCTTCTACTAACAAAAGCCTTCAATATACAGCTACATAAAAGTTAACATGATTATTGAAGGTGTATATTCAAGAAAAATGCCTTTAATAATTTCCTTTTAAATTTTGTACATAATTAGTGAAGGCGTTTACAGAAAACAATTGCCTTCTATAATTTCTTTTAAAAAAATTTTGGGATTATTAAAGGCGTCTTTTATTATAAAACACCTTCAATAATTTGTTATAAACTTTTGAAGTCCATAATTATTTGAGGTGTTTTCTACATAATACACCATTAATAATGGGGCTGAATCATTATCACGGGGATATCAATGAAGGTAGTTTTCTACTCAAAATGCCTTTAATAATTTTTAATAATTATCAAAGGCATTTTTTTATGATAAACGCTTTTAATAATTTCCTTGAAAAATTATTTTTTGGATTACTAAAAGCATCTTCTTGTAAAAAATGCCTTCAATAATCTCTAATTAAAATTTTAAGGGGATTATTAAAGGCATTATTTCCAGAAAAATACCTTTAATAATAATTTTTATATTCATTTCCCTGCCTTGAACATCAAAATAACAAACTGCTAGTACACAGAATGTCTAAAAGCTACATTGTTCAACCAAGCCAAACCCTTAAACACATTTCTATTAGACCATTGGTTTTTTTATCCTTATCATCGCCACCAACCTTCAACAAATCAATAATGCACACCTCTTTTTTTTCTTGGTAAGTTTTTTTTTTAGTTTACTATATTATTTATAATATTCGATAGAGATTTTTTTTTCAGTTCCTTAATATTTACATATGCATTTATATATTTTCATTAACTTCACTATAAGCATAGTCATCCAAGCACCTTTCATTGCATGTATGTTGTTTCTATGTAGTACACCTTAAATATTGTGGTTTACTGAACCTTGTTGTCAGAGTGTTGTTTTGATGAATGGTATAATATGATATTGAAGGGCTGAATCGTATGCTGAATGGTTTGCTAAACCTTGTTTTTTGATATTGTTGCTGAATGGTATTATACGATATCGGGGGGCTGAATCATATGCTGAATGGTTTGCTAAACCTTGTTGTTTGATATTGTTTTGTTGAATGGTTTTATATGATATTGGGGGACTGAATTGTATGCTGAATGGTTTGCTGAATGGTGTTTCTGAGTGGTTTGTTGAAGGGTGTGTCTGAGCACATTACTAATTGGTGTGCTGAATGGTGTTTCTATATGTAGTATGGTATTGATTGTATTTAATTACGTACAGTATTAAATTTAAACGATCATATTATGTAATTCATATAATTATGATCAAGATTGCATGTAATATGGACTCCGAACAACATCATTCTCCTTTTAATGAATTTACATAAGACACACCTATAGGCCAAAAAAAAAAGGGTTGGGGCCCAAATAAACAAATTAAATTGAGTGACACAAAAATTCATGTTGATTTCAATCAAAGTGGCTAGCCTATGGCTAAAGGAGCTGCCAAGATGGCTACTCATATTGAAGTCATCTTCTATTGTAGGATTTCAATTATGTACACCGATTGGCAACAAGTTCCTGATGATCTAAGGGATGATATATGGTAATCAGTTAATGGTATGTTTATTCAACTATTTTGTAAAATTTCTTGAATGATCATTTACTTGAAATTCAATGTGTTCATACTAATTATGTTAACTTATTTAGGAATGGTTCGATGTCCTAATTGACTGTAAAAAGATTGTGTTGCAATCTACTAGGAAAACATTCAGAGACTTTAAAAGTAGATTGACAAGCCAATATATTTTACTGCTGGCAAGTAAAGGTGATGTATTGGTTGTTCCACCTATGGCATACACAGATGTGATGAGTGTCGAAGATTGGATAAATTTTGTTCAATATCGACTTTTAGAAGATTTCTTAGTACGCAAACCCATTACCAAAAAAATTATTTATAAGTCTTTATGCAATATAGCCTTTGATCTTTATATCTTATTGACATAATTTTTTTCTTTTGTAGAAAATCAAAGAACTCCAATGGGACATTTGGGCCAAACAACAATATCACCATCAGACAGTGAGAAAGGGATATGCAAATGTGAAGTATGAGCTTGTATGTATTCGCACACTTGTTTTATACTTATTAATGAATATTTATGAACATTCATTTCATATATTCTTATTCTTTTATTATGGTAATTTAATAGGAATCAGCGAGTTTTGGCACAGAAGTTTTCAGATGAGATGTCTGAAAATAAAGACATCTACAAAAAGATGAATCTTTTACAGATGAAGCAACCCAAAGAAATGGCAAAAAGTTTATATGTATAACTACTTTTTTAATATAATGTATGATTGGCATTGTGGTTGTATGCATGAGTGTATACTAGCTTGTATAAATTTGTTGTTATAGCCCATCTTATTATTGTCTTTTAGGATGTTATGCTGCCAAAGTCAAATTTGGTGAACTGGTAACCCAGTATGGTGAAATCCTTTGTCTTTAGCATTAGGCGCTAAAGAAAGGCCTTGTCGGGTTTGCAGGGTTGGTAAATTTGTCTTGCCATCAAAGTTTTTTGGTAATCAACAATAAACCCCACGAATGAGAAATGCACAATATGAAGCATTCATTGAGTAAGAACAGCAACGAATTGATGACCAGGAGTATCTCTTCAATGAGCAATAGCAAAGAATCACTACTTTGGAGTCCATGTTAGCAGCAATGCAACATAACATGCCAGTAGGGTGGTCTGATAGCATCATCCCTATAGGAGAAGCTTCTGTTGTAAGTAAGGAAGCGAACCCATCCTCCATTACCACCCAAGAAATATGATATTGTTTATAATTTTAATATCAATTTGTTTATTATATTAATTGATTTGGCTATAATACTTATATTTCATTAAATATTATAGTAGGATGTTCGGACTCACAATATGACCCTTGCTCAAGCTTCCATGAATGAGTTATCCAAATATTCACTAGAGCATTTTTTTGAAGGAAACTTCATAACCATTGAGTCTGAGGAAAGGTTATTTGATAAACCATCATTTTCTTTTATTGGTGTGGAGGAGGTTAAAGAATTTTGTGAACTGGATGAATTATCAGCTGTTGATATCGTTGCTTATATGAGGTTAGCTTATAAATACAAATATGCACATTCAATATATAGTAATCTATATTAGGGTCTAATACTAACTAGCAGTGTTGATTGTTATCATGTAGCTTCCCATATAGAGAGCTCAAGGGGAGACAGTTGACCAACAGATTTAGTTTCATTGACCCCAACTTCATTAGTGAGTAGAGTGGTACAGTCGTTTAATGTGCTAATCATGTGATCCAATGCATGAAAAGACCAATTGATTATTAATTGCTCTCATATAATACACAGTAAGTTATATTCCAACCTTACCCAAAGTTGATCTGATGCGTAATCTGATTATATCATTGTTATTATTTTGTAGTCGTCATTGGGTGCTTATTGTAATTGACACAAAATCCTTAACGCCATACTTACTTAATTCAGTTAATCCAATGGCGATGCCTAACTCGGATATTCAAAATTTTATTAAGAGGTATTATACTTTATCATATGATTTATCTTTTATTTCTTTATAAGTAATTTAATTTATGTATTAAGTAATTTTTTCCTTTTCAATTTAGAGTAATATCTGCATTCGATAAGAAGATAAAGAAACTGAAAATAGGTGTCATTACTGGTAAATGTGAAATCTATTATTTTATGTTGAGTTTGTGTAGAAAATATTTCCTAAACCCACTCAATTTAATTTTTAGGTACCTTGTCAACTTGGTAATGAATGTGGATATTATGTCCTTTGTTTTATGTGGAAAATAGTGTTAGATGATTTTATGACCACACCATTCAAGGTTAGTATAAATTTCATAAACTCATTATATCTTCCAAAAAATAAAAAAAGGTACATTATGTTCTCATTTATTAACATTTACTTATGATTTTTTTTAGTGGGAGAGTAAAGAAAGCTTCACAAAAGAGGAACTGGATGAAGTCTGTAAAGAATGGTGTGATTATGTATTATCATTTATCAATGTTGATAAACATTTAAGTTAGACATTGTTGGTTGAATGTAAATATATAAGGAACAAATTATTATAATGTTTTTAACATGCCAGGTTGAATGGAAACTTTAAGTTTGTACATTGCGGTATTGGTTTAATATTATTGTTATACTTAATATGAATACATTACGTTTACTTAATAAATTATTGAGTATGATTATTTCAAAAAAATATATTAATATGGCAACATTATCAGTTTTAATTTCGAATGTGTAGTCAATTTATTGAAATACAACAATGTTCATCATGTAAATTCCAAAATGTAATTTGTAGCATCACATATATAAACCATATGTTTTCTGGGCAAAATAAACACTAGAAAAGGCATAAACCTACAACTAACTTGACATATATACAATATCAAATATGTTTTCTTGATGGGATTAATAAATGTATTTTTAGTAAGAAAACGCCTTGAATCAACCCTTAAAGAAAATTTTGAAGGTGTTTTTTACCAAAATCGCCTTCAATAATCCCCTCAAAAATACATTGTGTGGAATATTAAAGGTGTTTTGGGTAAAAAATGCCTTCAAGGATCGGTTCCAACTTTTTTGTATTGACTATTGAAGGCATTTTAAAAATAATTACCTTCAATAATACCAACTAAAAATTAATTGAATGGATTATTAAGGGCATTTGCCTATGGGTAATGCCTTGAATAATCCATAACAAAATGTTATTGAAGGCATTTTTGGAAATAACCGCCTTCAATAATCTGAGCATTCAAATTTATCATCTAGAATATTAAAGGCATTTTGAGCCAAAAATGCCTTCAAGCATCCGTTCCAACTTTTGTCTATGGATTATTGAAGGCATTTTCGACAAATAACACCTTTAATAATCACAACAACAATTTATTGATCGGATTATAGAAGGCGAGTTTGACCAAAAATGCCTTCAAGAATTGACTCTAATTTTCATATGGATTATTAAGGGCATTTGTCTGCAAAAAATGCCTTCAATATTCTTGGCAATATTTTTTAAAGCAATTGGCAAAGGCATTTTTGCCAAGAAAATGCCTAGAATAATCAATTACAAATAATTTTTGCAAAAACCCAAGAAAGGCTAAAGGGAGGGATCAAACCTACCACCTAATGGTTAACATCTATACGATCCAAAAATTTTGATATGATATTTATTGAAGGTATTTTTTAACAAAAATGACTTTAATAAGCCTGTGAAATTTTTTAGTCCAATTATTAAAGGTTTTTCTTGTAGAATGCCTTCAATAATCTCATACATTTTTTTATTAGGGGATTATTAAAGGCATTGTCCGCCAAAACACGCCTTTAATAATTCTCTATCAAGTTTTTTAACTGGATTATTCAATGCATTTTTTGCCAAAAATGCCTTTAGTATTCACTAAAATTTTTAAGGCAAGATTATTCAAGGCGTTTTAGTCGAGAAACACCGCTGATATCAAGTCTTGGGTGGCATTTATAAATAACAACACCGTTATTTGAATATTTAGTTGTGTTTTGATAAAAAATGCCATAAGTTGTATAAAAACACAGAAGCTAGCGGTGTTTGTAAGTGAAGGACAGCTATAAAACTACCGCTAATATGCCATTTTCTTATAGTGGTTATAGCAATTTGAAATAGATAATTGCTCAAATAGCCATAATTATTTAAACTTGTTTGGTAAACAGATTCTTTTTTTAAATCTCTTATTAATTTTTAGAATATTAATAAATTAGGATTATGTTATTCCGAATAAGTTTGTACGAACAGAAATAATTATTTTATGACAAAACAAAAGGTCATAATGATTTGAAATAGACAATTGTTCAAACAATCATAATTGTTCACATTGGTCAAGCCAATAGATATATTTTCTAACTCTATTACTTATTAATTTTTAGAATATTAATAAATTAGCATTACTTTATTTCGAATAAGACTATATGAACAGAAACAATTGTTTTATGATAAAACAAATGGACATAATGATTAGAAATAAATAACTATTTAAATAGTTTAACTAATTGAACTAGTTTGGCAAAAGATTTATTTTTTAGATCTCTTACTTATTAATTTTTGAAATATTAATAAATTAATATTATTTTATTCTGAACAAACTTATATGAACAAAAAAATTTTGTTTTATGACAAAACAAAAGGTAATAATAATTTGAAATGGATAATTATTCAAGTAGTCATAACTATTTGAAATAGTTTTACAAACAGAATTTTTATGACTTGAAATGATTATTATTCATATAGCCTTAACTATTTAAATTGGTTCGGCAAACAAATTTATTTTTTAAATCTCTTAGTTATTAATTTTCATAATATTATTAGATTAATATTATTTTATTTTGAATATGCTTGTATGAACATAAATAATTGTTTTATGACAAAAACAAAGGTTATAACAATTTGAAATATATAATTGTACAAACAATCATAACTATTTAAACTAGTTCAGTAAACATATTTATTTTTTAAATCACCTACTTATTAATTATTGAAATATTAATAAATTAGCATTATTTTATTCCAAATAGGCTTGCATGATAAAAAATAATTATTTTATGACAAAACAAAAGTTCATAACAATTTGAAATAGATAATTGTTCAAATGGCCATAATATTTGAACTATTCGATAAACATATTTATTTTTAAATCTCCAACTCTTTGAATGTATTTAGAAAATAGATTTATTTTAAAAATTTTTACTAATTAATTTTTGGAATATTAAGAAAATT
This sequence comes from Durio zibethinus, assembly GCF_002303985.1. The sequence goes on from NW_019168093.1 coordinate 119,372, forward strand.
AAATTATTTTATTCAAAACAAGCTTGAATGAACAAAACCAATTGTTTTATGACAAAACAAAATGTCATAATGTTTTGTGATAGTTAATTGTTCAAATAGTCACAATTATTTGAACTTGTTCAATAAACAGATTCTTTTTTTAATTCTCTTGCTCATTAATTTTTAGAATACTAATAAATTAGTATTATTTTAATTTAAATAAGATTTTACGAACTGAAACAATTATTTTATTACAAAATAAATGGTTATAATAATTTGAAATAGATAATTATTCAAATAGTCATGACTATTTGAACTTGTTCATTAAGCATATTTATTTTTTAAATTTTTACTTATTAATTGTTGAAATATTAATAAATTAATATTATTTTAATTCGAATAAACTTGTATAAATAGAAACAATTGTTTTATGGCAAAATAAAAAGTCATAACAATTTGAAACAAATAATTGTTCAAATAGTCATAACGATTTGAACTTGATCGGTGAACAGATTTATTTTTTAAATCTTTTACTTATTAATTGTCTTAATATTAATAAATTTATATTATTTTATTTGAAAAAAAGCTTGTATGAATAGAAAATTTTATTTTATGACAAAACAAAAGGTTATAGCAGTTTCAAATAGATAATTTTTCAAAGAGTCATAATTATTTAAACTTGTTTAGTAAAGAGATTCATTTTTAAATCTCTTTATTATTAATTTTTGGATTATTAATAAATTAATATTATTTTATTTCGAATAAGCTTACATAAACTAAAACAATTCTTTTATGACAAAACAAAAGATTGTAACGATTTGAAATATATAATTTTTCAAATAGTCATGATTATTTGAATTAGTTTAGTAAACGTATTTATTTTAAAAAAAATTTTTGTTATTAATTGTTGATATATTAGTAAATTAGTATTATTTTAATTGGAATAAGCTTGTTTGAACAAAAACAGTCATTTTAGAACAAAACAGAAAAGTCATAATGATTTGAAATAAATAATTGCTAAAATAGTCATAACTACTTGAACTAGTTTGATAAATATATATTTTTTAAATCTCTTATTAATTGTCAAAATATTAATAGATTAGTATTACTTTATTTTGAACAAACTTATGTGAACAAAAACATTTGTTTTATGACAAAACAAAAGGTCATAATGATTTGAAATAGATAACTATTCAAATAATCATAATTATTTGAACTGGTTAGGTAAACAAAATTATTTTTTAAATCTCTTAATTATTAATTTTCAAAATATTAATAAATTCATTTTACTTTATTCCAAATAAACTAATATGGATTCAGAAAAACTTATTTTTATAACAAAACAAAAAGTCATAATGATTTGAAATAAATATTTATTCATATAGTCATAAATATTTAAAATGGTTCAGCAAACGAATTTATTTTTTAATTCTCTTAGTTATTAATTTTTGAAATATTATGAGATTAGTATTATTTTATTTCAAATAAGCTTGTATGAACAAAAGTAATAAATTTATAATAAAACAAAAGTTTATAGCCATTTGAAGTTTACAATTGTTTAAATAGTCATAACTATTTGAACCAATTTGGTAAATAGATTTATTTTTTAAATCTTTTACCTATTAATTTTTGACAGATTAATAAATCAGTATTATTTTATTCCAAATAAGCATAAATGTTAAAAAAAATTATTATATGACCTAACAAAAGATAATAATGATATAATAATGATTTGAAATAGATAATTATTGACATAACCATAACTCTTTGAACTCACTCAATAAACATATTTATTTTTTAAATCTTTTACTTATTAATTTTTGAAATTTTAATAAATTAATATTATTTTATTCTGAATAAGCCTTTATTAATAGAAACAATTAGTTTATGACAAAACAAAAGGTTATAACGATTTTGAAAGAGATAATTGTTCATATAGTCTTAACTATTTGAACTATTTTGGCAAATAGA
>NW_019168093.1:122321-229732 GCF_002303985.1 Durio zibethinus
TTTATACTTATTAATTTTTGGAATATTAATAAATTTATATTGTTTTATTTAGAATAAGCTTGAATAAATAAAAACAATTGGTTTATGATAAAACAAACGGTTATAATGATTTGAAATAGATAATTATTCAAATAGTCATAACTATTTGAGCTTGTTCAATAAATAGATTCATTTTTTTAACTCTCTTACTCATTAGAATATTAATCAATTAGTATTATTTTATTTTGAATAAGCCTATATGAACTAATACAATTATTTTATGATGAAACAAAAGGTCATAATAATTTGAAATAATTTTAAAATCTTCTATTTATTAACTATCAAAATATTAATAAACTAATAATATTTTAATCTGAATAAGCTTGTATAAAACAAAAACAATTGTTTTATGACAAAACAAAATGTTATAATGATTTGAAAAAAATATATGTTCAAATAGTCATAACTATTTGAACTTATTCGATAAACAGATTTATTTTTAAATCTTTTACTTATTAATTGTCTAAATTAAAATAAATTTGTATTATTTTAATTGAAATAAGCTTGCAGGAATAGAAAAATTATTTTATATCAAAACAAAAGGTTATGGTGATTTGAAATAGGTAGTTGCTCAAATAGTCATAACTATTTAAATTTTTTGATAAACAAATTCAGTTTTTAAATCCCTTATTTATTAATTTTTGAAATATTAATAAATTAGAATTATATTATTCTGAATAAGCTTGTATGAATAAAAAAAAATTGTTTTTGTGACAAAATAAAGGGTCATAATGATTTGAAATAGATAATTATTCAAACAATCATAACTATTTGTATTGGTCAAGCCAACATATTCATTTTTTAAAATCCATTACTTATTAATTTTTAAAATACTAATAAATTAGCATTACTTTATTTTGAATAAAACTGCATCAATAAAAATAATTATTTTATGACAAAACAAATGGCTATAAAGTTATGAAATAAATAATTGTTTAAATTATTATAACTAATTGAATTGGTTTTATTAACAAATTTATTTTTTAAATCTCTTATTAATTTTTAAAATATTAATAAATTAATTTTATTTTATTCTAAATAAACTTATATGAACAAAAACAATTGTTTTATGACAAAACAAAAGGACATAATGATTTGAAGTAGATAATTATTCATATAGCCTTAACTTTTTGAACTGGTTTAACAAACGAATTTATTTTTCAATTCTCTTAGCTATTAATTTTCATGATATTATTAGATTGGTATTATTTATTTTGAATAAGTTTGCATAAACATAAATAATTCTTTTATGACAAAACAAAGGTTTTAATGACTTGAAATATATAATTGTTCAAATAGTCATAATTATTTGAACTGGTTCAGTAAACAGATAATCTCTTAATTATTAATTTTTGAAATATTAATAAATTAGTGTTATTTTATTTTGAATAGGCTTGTATGATGAAAAACAATTGTTTTATGATAAAACAAAAGTTCAAAGCGATTTGAAAAAGATAATTGCTTAAATGGCCATAACTATTTGAACTGATTCGATAAACTGATATATGTTTTAAATCTCCAACTTCTTAATTTTTAAAGTTTTAATAAAGTAATATTATTTTATTTTGGATACACTTTTATGAAATGAAACAATTGTTTTATGATAAAACAAAAGGTCATAAAAATTTTAAATAGATAATTATTCAAATAGTCAAAAGTATTTGAACGTGTTTGGCAAATATATTTATTTTTTAAAATTCTTTGCTTATTAATTTTTTGAATGTTAATAAAATAGTATTATTATATTTCAAATAAGCATGTATGAACTGAAACAATTATTTTATCACTAAACAAAAGGTTAGAATGATTTAAATTCGATAATTATTCTAATAGTCTTAACTATTTGAACTTGTTTGACAAATACATTTATTTTTTAAGCCTCTTACTTATAAATTTTTAGAATATTATTGGTTTAGCAATATTTTACTCCAAATAAGTTTATATGGATAGAAACAATTGTTTTATGACAAAACAAAGATCATACCAATTTGACATAAATAATTTTCAAATAGTCATAACTATTTGAACTAGTTCAGTAAATAGATTTAGTTTTTAAATCTCTTATTAATTTTCAAAATATTAATAAATTGGTATTATTTTATTCTGAATAATTTTGTAAGAATAAAAACGCTTGTTTTATGACAAAACAAAATATCATAATGATTTGAAATAAATAATTATTTAAATAGTCATAACTGTTTGAACACACTTAATAAACAAATATTTTTTAAATCTCTTACTTATTAATTTTTGAAATTTTAATAAATTAGTATTATTTTATTCCAAATAAGCTTTTATGAATAGAAATAATTGGTTTATGACAAAACCAAAGGTCATAACAATTTGAAATTGATAATTGTTCAAATAGCTATAACCATTTGAACGTGTTCAGAAAATAGATTTATTGTTTAAATTTTTACTTGTTAATCTTTGGAATTTTGGTAAATTTATATTATTTTATTTCAAATAAGCTTGTATGAATAGAAACAATTGTTTTATGGCAAAACAATAGGTCATAATGATTTGAAATAGACAATTGTTCAAATAGTCATAACTATTTGAACTTCTTCAGTAAACATATTCATTTTTTTTGAAATAGTAATAAATTAGTATTATTTTATTTTGAATAAGCCTATGTGAATTGATACAATTGTTTTATGATGAAACAAAATATCATAACAATTTGAAATAGATAATTATTCAAATAGTTATTACTATTTAAACTTGTTTGGTAAACATATATTTTTTAAATCCTACTAATTCTCAAAATATTAATAAATTAATATTATTTTGATCCGAATAAGCTAGTATGAGCAAAAATAATTGTTTTATGACCAAACAAAAAGTCATAATGATTTGAAATAAATAATTGTTCAAATAATCATAACTATTTGAAGTTATTTGGTAAACAAATTTGAAATAAGCTTGTATGAATAGTAAAAATTATTTTATGACAATACAAAAGGTTCTAGCAATTTGAAATAGATAATTGCTCAAATAGCCATAATTATTTAAACTTGTTTAGTAAATAGATTCATTTTTTAAATCTTTTATTAATTTTTAGAATATTAATAAATTAGGATTATGTTATTCTGAATAAGTTTGTACGAACAAAAATAATTGTTTTGTCACAAAACAAAAGGTCATAATGATTTGAAATAGATAATTGTTCAAATAATCATATTTGTTTGCATTGGTTAGGCCAACAGATATATTTTCTAAATTCGTTACTTATTAATTTTTAGAATATTAATAAATTAGCATTACTTTATTTTGATTAAGACTATGAAAGGAAGAATTGTTTTATGATAAAACAAATGGACATAACAATTTGAAATAAATAATCGTTCATATAGTTATAACTAATTGAACTGGTTTGGCAAACAGATTTAGTTTTTAAATCTCTTACTTATTAATTTTTGAAATATTAATAAATTAATATTATTTTTTTTCGAACAAACTTATATGAACAAAAAAAATTTTGTTTTATGGCAAAACAAAAGGTAATAACGATTTGAAATAGATAATTGTTCAAGTAGTCATAATTATTTGAAATAGTTCTGCAAACAAAATTGCTATGTCTAGAAATAGATTATTATTCATATAGCCTTAACTATTTAAATTGGTTTGGTAAACAAATTTATTTTTTAAATCTCTTAGTTATTAATTTTCATAATATTATTAGATTAATATTATTTTATTCCAAATAAGCTTGTATGAACATAAATAATTGTTTTTTGACAAAAACAAAGGTTATAATAATTTGAAATATATAATTGTTCAAATAGTTATAACTATTTAAACTGGTTTGGTAAACATATTTATTTTTTAAATCACCTACTTATTAATTTTTGAAATATTAATAAATTAGTATTATTTTATTCCAAATAGGCTTGTACAATGAAAACAATTCATTTATGACAAAACAAAAGTTCATAACAATTTGAAATAGATAATTATTCAAATGGCCATAATTATTTGAACTAATTCGATAAACAGATTTATTTTTAAATCTCCAACTCTTTGAACATGTTCAGAAAATAGATTTATTTTTAAAATTTTCACTAATTAATTTTTGGAATATTAAGAAAATTAAATTATTTTATTCGAAATAAGCTTGCATGAACAAAACTAGTTGTTTTATGACAAAACAAAATGTCATAATGCTTTGTGATATTTAATTGTTCAAATAGTCATAATTATTTGAACTTATTCGATAAATAGATTCTTTTTTTAATTCTCTTACTCATTAATTTTTAGAATATTAATAAATTAGTATTATTTTACTTTAAATAAGCTTTTATGGACTGAAACAATTATTTTATTATAAAAGAAATGGTTATAATAATTTTAAATAGATAATTATTCCAATAGTTGGGACTATTTGAACTTGTTCATTAAACATATTTATTTTTTAAATCTTTTACTTATTACTTGTCAAATTATTAATAAATTAATATTATTTTAATTTGAATAAACTTGTATGAATAATTGTTTTATGACAAAAAAGGCATAAAATTTGAAATAAATAATTGTTCAAATAGTCAAAATGATTTGAACTTGATTGGTAAACATATATATATTTTTAAATCTTTTACTTATTAATTATCTTAATATTAATAAATTTATATTGTTTTATTCGAAAAAAACTTGTATGAACAAAAAATTTTATTTTATGACAAAACAAAAGGTTATAGTGATTTCAAATGGAGAATTGTTCAAACAATCATAATTATTTAAACTTATTTAGTAAAGAGATTCATTTTTAAATCTCTTTATTATTAATTTTTGGATTATTAATAAATTAGTATTATTTTATTTCGAATAAGGTTATATGAACTAAAACAATTCTTTTATGACAAAACAAAAAGGTTGTAACAATTTGAAATATATAATTTTTCAAATAGTCGTGATTATTTGATCTAGTTCAGTAAACATATTTATTTTAAAAATTTTTAGTTATTATTGTCGATATATTAATAAATTAGTATTATTTTAATTCGAATAAGCTTGTTTGAACAAAAACAATCATTTTAGAATAGAACAAAAAGTCATAACAATTTAAAATAAATAATTGCGAAAATAGTCATAACTATTTGAACTAGTTTGATAAATAGATTTCTTTTTAAAATCTCTTATTGATTTTCAAAATATTAATAGATTAGTATTACTTTATTTTGAACGAACTTATATGAACAAAACCATTTGTTTTATGACAAAATAAAAGGTCATAATGATTTGAAATATATAATTATTTGAACTCGTTAGGTAAACAAAATTATTTTTTAAATCTCTTAATTATTAATTTTCAAAATATTAATAAATTCATTTTATTTTATTCCAAGTAAACTAGTATGAATTCAAAAAAACTTATTTTATGACAAAATAAAAAGTCAAAACGAGTTGAAATAAATATTTATTCACATAATCTTGATAGTTAAAATGGTTCGACAAACAAATTTTTTTAATTCTCTTGGTTATTAATTTTTGAAATATTATTAGATTAGTATTATTTTATTTTGAATAAGCTTGTATGAACAAAAATAATAAATTTATAACAAAACAAAATTTTATAAGGATTTGAAGTTTACATTATTCAAATAGTTATAACTATGTGAACTAGTTCAGTAAATAGATTTATTTTTTAAATCTCTTACTTATTAATTTTTGAAAGGTTAATAATTAATATTATTTTATTTCAAATAAGCTTGAATGTTCAAAACAATTGTTATATGACCAAACAAAAAATAATAATGATTTCAAATAGATAATTATTAACATGGCCATAACTATTTGAACTTGCTCAATAAACAGATTTATTTTTTAAAATCTTTTACTTATTAATTTTTGAAATTTTAATAAATTAATATTATTTTATTCTGAATAAGCCTTTATTAACAAAAACAATTGGTTTATGACAAAGCAAAATTTTTTAACGATTTGAAATAGATAATTGTTCAAATTCGAATTGGTTCGATAACAGATTTATTTTTTAAATCTCCTACTTACTAATTTTTGAAATATTAATAAATTATTATAATTTTATTTGAAATAGGCTTGTGTGATGAAAAATAATTATTTTAGGACAAACAAAAGTTTGTAAGAATTTGAAATGGATAATTGTTCTAATAGCCATAATTATTTGAACCGATTTGATAAATTGACTTAATTTTCAAATCTCAACCTATCAATTTTTGTATATTAATAAAGTAATATTATTTTATTCTAGATAAGCTTTTATGAACTGAAACAATTGTTTATGATAAAACAAAAGGTCATATTTATTTTAAATAGATAGTTGTTCAAATAGTTGTAACGATTTGAACTTGTTAAGTAAATAAATTTATTTTCTAAAAATTTCTTGTTTATTAATTTTCTAAATGTTAATAAATTAGTATTATTTAATTTTGAATATGCTTGAATGAATAAAATGATTTGAAATAGAGAATTGTTCTAATAGTCTAAACTATTTGAACTGGTTCAACAAATACATTTATTTTTTAAATCTCATACTTATTAATTTTTAGAATATTCTTAATTTAGCAATATTTATAAGCTTGTCTAAACAAAAATAATTGTTTTATGACAAAACAAAGATCATAATGATTTGAGATAGATAATAGTTTAAATAATCATAACTATTTGAACTGGTTCAATAAATGGATTTAGTTTTTAAATATCTTATTAATTTTCAAAATATTAATAAATTATTATTATTATTTTATTACAAATAATTTTGTATGAATAGAAACAATTGTTTTATGACAAAACAAAATGTCACAACGATTTGAAATGTATAATAGTTCAAATGGACATGCCCATTTAAACCTGTTTGGTGAATAGATTTATTTTTTAAATCTCCAACTTATTAATTTTTAGAATATTAATAAATTAGTATTATTTTATTTCGAATAAACATGTATTAATAGAAACAATTGTTTTATAATAAAACAAAAGATCTTATCGATTTGAAATAAATAATTATTCAAATAGTCATAACTATTTGAACTCTCTCAATAAACATATTTAATTTTTAAATCTTTTACTTATTAATTTTGGAATTTTAATAAATTAATATATCTTTATTCTGAATAAAACCTTATGAATAAAAACAATTGTTTATTGACAAAATAAAAGAGTTATAACAATTCTGAATAGAATAATTTTTAAATATCCATAACTATTTAAACATATTTAGAAAACATATATTTTTTTAATTTTTATTTATTCATTTTGGGAATATAATAATTTATATTATTTTATTCAAAATAAACTTGCATGAAGAACCCAATTGTTTTAGGACAAACAAAAAGGTCATAATGTTTGAAATAGATATTATTCAAATAGTCCATAATTATTTGACATGTTCAGTACATATTAATAAATTAGTATTCATTTTATTTCAAAATAAGCTTATTTGATTGGAACAATTGTTTTATACAAAAACAAAAGGTCATAATGATTTAAAATAATTAATTATTCAAATAGTCATGACTATTTGTTTTTCAAACATATTATTTTTAACATATTTACATATTAATGTCAAAATAAATAATATTAATAATATTGATTCAAATAATCTTGTATGATTAAAACAATAATGTTTTATGAAAATTCAAAAGTTACATTTGAAAATTATCTATTTTCAAATAATCATAATGATTTGAACTTTTGTTCATAAAACAGATTTATTTTTAAATCTTTAACTTATTAAATAAAATAATAAATTTTATTATTATTTCAATAAACTTCATAGATAGAAAAAATTATTTATGACAAGACAAAAGGTTATATCGATTTAAATTATATATGTTCAAATAAATCATAATTATTTAAATTTATTTGATAAACAGATTCATTTTTAAATCTTTTAATTATTAATTTTTGGAATATTAATATATTGGTATTATTTTATTTTGAATAAACTTATATAAACTAAAGCAATTCTTTTATGACAAAACAAAATATCATAACGATTTGAAATAGATAATTATTCAAATAGTCATGGCTGTTTGATCTAGTTTGGTAAACATATTTATTTTAAAAAATTTTTACTTATTAATTGTTGAAATATTAATAAATTAGTATTATTTTAATCTGAATAAGCTTGAATGAACATAAACAATTTTACTAAACAAAAGACCAAAACAATTCTAAATAGATAATTATTCAAATAGTCATGACTATTTAAACTTGTTCAGTAAATATATTTATTTTTTAAAATCTTTTACTTATTAATTATCAAAATATTAATAAATTAATATTATTTTAATATGAATAAGCTTATATGAATAGAAACAATTATTTTATGACAAAACAAAAAGTCATAACAATTTGAAACAAATAACTATTCAATAGTCATAATGATTTGAACTTTTTCAGTAAACAATTTTATTTTTTAAATCTTTTACTTATTAATTATCTTGATATAATAAATTTGTATTATTTTATTCAAAATAAGCTTGGATGAAAGAAAAAATCATTTTATGACAAAACAAAAAGTTATAGTGATTTCAAATAGATAATTGTTCAAATAGTCCTAATTATTTAAACTTGCTCGGTAAACAAATTCATTTTTTAAATCTCTTAGGCATTAATTTTTGGAATATTAATAGCTTAGTATTATTTTATTTTGAATAAGCTTATATGAACTAAAATAGATAATTATTCAAATAGTCATGATTATTTGATCTAGTTCACAAAACATATTTATTTTTGAAATTTTTTACTTATTAATTGTCAAAATATTAATAAATTAGTATTATTTTAATCTGAATAAGCTTATATGAACAGAAACTATTGTTTTATAATAGAACAAAAACTCATAATGATTTGAAATAAATAATTGCTTAAATAGTCATAATTATTTGAACTGATTTCATAAACGATTTATTTTTTAAATCTCTTATTAATTTTTGAAATATTAATAGATTTGTATTATTTTATTCCAAACAAACATATATGAGCAAAACCATTTGTTTTATGACAAAACAAAAGGTCATACCAATTTGAAATAGATAATTGTTTAAATACTCATAATTATTTGAACTAGTTAGGTAAACAAAATTATTTTTTAAATCTCTTACTTATTAATTTTTGAAATATTAATAGATTCATTTTATTTTATTCTGAGTAAGCTAATATGAATTGAAAAAATTATTTGATTCCAAACAAAAGGTAATAACGATTTGAAATTGATAATTTTGGAAATGACCATAATTATTTGAACTGATTCAGTAAACATTTTCACTTTTTAAATCACTTATTAAATTTTGGAATATTAATAAACTAGTATTATTTTATTTCAAATAAACTTGTATGAATTGAAACAATTGTTTTATGAGAAAACAAAAGGTCACAATGATTTTAAATAAACAATTGTTCAAATAGTCGTAAGTATTAGAATTTGTTCAGTAAAAAATTTATTTTTTTAAACTCTTTCTTATTTAATTTTGGAAATATTAAGAAATTAGTATTATTGTATTTTAGATAAGCTTTTATGAATTGAAACAATTGTTATATGTAAAAAAAAAAAAAGTCATAACAATTTTAAATAAATAATTGTTCAAACGGTAATAACTATTTTTGGTTGTTTGATAGATAGATTTATTTTTTTTCAAATCTTTTGCTTATTAATTTTTTGAATGTTAATAAATTTGGATTAATTTATTTTGAATAAGCATGTAAGATGTGAAACAAATATTTTATGACTAAACAAGAGGTCAGAACGATTTAAAATAGGTAATTATTCTAATAGTTTTAACTATTTGAATTGATTTGGCAAACACATTTATTTTTTAAATTTCTTACTTATTAATTTTTGAAATATTATTAAATTAGTATTATTTTTAACCAAATAAGCTTCAATGATCAGAAGCAATTGTTTTATGATAAAATAATGATTTTAACAATTTGAGATTGATAATTGTTCAAATAGCCATAACTATTTAAACTGATTTGGTAAACATATTTATTTTTTAAATCTGTTGCTTACTAATTTTTGAAATATTAATAAAATAGTATTATTTTATTTCAAATAAGCTTGTATAATTAAAAACAATTATTTTATGATAAAACAAAAGGTCATAATGATTTGTAATAGATAATCATTCAAATGGCCCTAATTATTTTAATTGATTCAATAAACAGATTTATTTTTTAAATTTCTTACTTAATAATTTAGGAAATATTAATAAATTAGTATTATTTTATTCTATCTAAGCTTGTATTGACTGAAACAATTGTTTTATGAGAAATCAAAAGGTTATAATGATTTTTAATTGACAATTGTTCAAATAATAAAAACTATTTGAACTTGTTTAGTAAATAGATTTATTTTTTAAAATCTCTTTCTTTTTAATTTTTTAAATGTTAATAAATTAGTATTAATTTATTCTGAATAAGCTTGTATGAATAGAAACAATTGTTTTATGACTAAGCAAAAGGTCATAACAATTTGAAATATGTAATTGTTCTAATAGTCTTAACTATTTGAACTAGTCCGGCAATCATATTATTTTTTAAATCTCTTACTTACAAATTTTTGGAATATTATTATATTGGTATTATTTTAATCCAAATAGGTTTGTATGAAAAGAAACAACTGTTTTATAACAAAGTAAATATCATCATGATTTGAGATAAATATTTGTTCAAATAGTCATAACTATTTAAACTTATTTGAAAAATAGATTTATTTTTTAAAATTTTTAAACAGATTTGTTTTTAAAATTTTTTACTTATTAATTTTTGAAATATTAATAAATTAGTATATTTTATTTCAAATACGCTTGTATGACCAAAAGCAATTGGTTTATGACAAAACAAAGGTCATAACTATTTAAAATAGATAACTATTCAAATAGCCATAATTATTTGAACTATTTAGAAAATAGATTTATTTTTTTAATTTTTACTTATTAAATTTTGGAATATTAATAAATTTATACTATTTTATTAATAATAAGCTTGTATGAATAAAACCAATTATTTTATGACAAATATTTGAAATAGATATTTGTTCAAATTGTCGAACTATTTGAACTTGTTTTGTAAACAAATTCATATTTTAAATCTCTTACTCATTAATTTTTGGAATATTAATAAATTAGTATAATTGTATTTCAAATGAGCCTATATGAATTGATAGAATTGTTTTATGACAAAACAAAAGGTCCTAATGATTTTAAAAAGATAATTATTCAAATAGTTTTCACAATTTGAACTAATTTGGTAAACATACTTATTTTTAAAATCTTTTGCTTATTAATTGTCCAAATGTTAATAAATTAATATTATTTTAATCCAAAAAAGCTTATATGAACAAAAACAATTATTTTATGACAAAACAAAAAGTCATAATGATTTGAAATAATTGTTCAACTAGTCATAACTATTTGAACTTATTTGATAAACATATTTAGTTTTTAAATTTTTTACTTATTAATTGTCTGAATATTAATAAATTTGAATTATTTTAATTGAAATAAGCTTGTATAAATAGAAAAAAATTATTTTATGACAAAACAGAAGGTTATAGTGATTTGAAATAGGTAATTGTTCAAATAGACATAACTATTTAAATTTGTTCGATAAATAGATTCAGTTTTTAAATCTCTTATTAATTTTTGAAATATTAATAAATTAGAATTATGTTATTCTGAATCAACTTATACGGACAAAAACAATTTTTTTGTGACAAAACAAAGATCATAATGATTTGAAATAAATAATTGTTTGTATAGTTATAACTATTTGTACTAGTCAAGCCAATAAATTCATTTTTTAAAATTAGTTACTTAGTAATTTTTGGAATATTAACAAATTAGCGTTACTCTATTTTGAATAATACTGTATCAATAGAAACAATTGTTTTATGATAAAACAAATGGTCACAACTATTTGAAATAAATAATTGTTCAAATTGTTATAACTAATCGAATTGGTTTGGTAAACAAATTTATTTTTTAAATCTCTTATTAATTTCAAAATATTAATAAATTAATATTTATTTTATTTTGAACAAACTTATATGAACAAAAACATTTGTTTTACGACAAAACAAAAAGTCATAACAATTTGAAATAGATAACTATTCATATAGCCTTAGCTATTTGAATTATTTCGGCAAAAAAATTTATTTTTTAAATCTATTAGTTATTAATTTTCATAATATTATTAGATTTGTATTATTTTATTTCAAATAAACTTGTATGAACATAAATAATTGTTTTATGACAAAACAAAAGGTTATAATGATTTGAAAAATATAATTGTTGAAATAGTCATAACTATTTGAACTAGTTTAGTAAGCATATTTATTTTTTAAATCACCTACATATTAGTTTTTGAAATATTAATAAATTAGTATTATTTTATTCTGAATTGGCTTATATGATAAATAAATTGTTTTAAGACAAAACAAAAGTTTATAATGTTTTGAAATAGATAATTGTTCAAATGGTTATAATTATTTGAATTGATTCGATAAACTGATTTATTTTTTAAATCACCAACTTTTCAATTTTTAAAATATTAATAAGGTAATCTTATTTTATTTTGGAAAAGCTTTTATGATCTGAAATAATTGTTTTAGGATAAAACAAAAAGGTCATAACGATTTTAAATAAATAATTGTTCAAATAGTCATAACTATTTGAACTTGTTCGGAAACATTTTTTAAAATTTCTTGCTTATTAATTTTTTTGAATGTTAATAAAATAATATTATTTTATTTTGAATAAGCAGGTATGATTTGAAACAATTTTTTTATGACAAAAGAAAAGGTTAGAATGATTTGAAATAGATAATTATTCTAATATTTTAACTATTTGAACTTGTTCGTTAAATGCATTTATTTTTTAAATCTCTTACTTATTAATTTTTAGAATATTATTTGTTTAGCAATATTTTGCTCCAATTAAGCTTGTATGAATAGAAACAATTGTTTTATGACAAGACGAAGATCATAACGATTTGAGATAGATAATTGTCCAAATTGTCATAAGTATTTGAACTAGTTTAACAAACAAATTTAGTTTTTAAATCTCTTATTAATTTTTAGAATATTAATAAACTAGTATCATTTTATTCTGAATAATTTTGTATGAATAAAAAAAATTGTTTTATGACAAAACAAAATGTCATAACAAATTGAAATAGATAATTCTGTGAATGGATAAGACTGTTTGAACTTGTTCAGTAAACAAATTTATTTTTTAAATCTCCAACTTATTAAATTTTAGAATATTACTAAAATAGTATAATTTTATTTTAAATAAACTTCTATGAATAGAAATAATTGTTTTATGAAAAAACAAAAGATCATAACGATTTGAAATAAATAATTGTTTAAACAGTTATAACTATTTGAACTCACTCGATAAATGGATTTATTTTTCAAATCTTTTACTTATTAATTTTTAAAATTTTAATAAATTAGTATTATTTTATTTTAAATATGCTTTTATCCACATAAACAATTGGTTTATGACAAAACAAAAGGCCATAATGATTTGAAATACATAATTGTTCAAATAGTCATAACTAGTTGAACGTGTTCTAAAAATAGATTTATTTTTTATATTTTTACTTATTAATTTTTAGAATATTAATAAATTTAAATTATTTTATTCAAAATAAACTTGCATGAATAGAACCAATTGTTTTATGACAAAACTAAAGGTCATAATGTTTTGAAATAAATAATTATTCAAATAGTCATAACTATTTAAACTTATTCAGTAAATAGATTCTTTTTTTAATTTTGTTACTTATTAATTTTTGGAATATTAATAAATTAATATTATTTTACTTCAAATATACTGATATGAACTGAAACAATAGTTTTATTACAAAAGAAAAGGTCATAATGATTTGAAATTGGTAATTATTAAAATAGTCATGACTATTTGAGCATGTTCAAAAAACATATTTATTTTTTAAAATCTTTTAATTATAATTGCCAAAATATTAATAAATTAATATTATTTTAATCCAAATAAACTTGTATGAACATAAAAAATTATTTTATGTCAAAACAAAAAGTCATAACAAGTTGAAATAAATAATTGCTCAAATAGTCATAATGAATTGAACTTGGTAAACAAATTTATTTTTTAAAATCTTTTACTTATTAATTGCCTTAATATTAATAAAATTGTATTAGTTTATTTAAAATAAGCTTGTGTGAATAGAAAAAATTATTTTATGACAAAACAAAAGGTTATAGTGATTTTAAATAGATAATTGTTAAAACAATCATAATTATTTAAACATTGTTAAATAAACAAATTTTTTAAATATCTTTATTATTAATTTTAAGATTATTAATAAATTAGTGTTATTTTATTTTGAATAAGCTTAAATAAAATGAAACAATTCTTTTATGATAAAACAAAGGATCATAACAATTTGAAATAGATAATTATTCAAATAGTCATGATTACTTGATCTACTTTGGTAAACATAGTTATTTTTTAAATTTTCTACTCATTAATTGTCAAAACATTAATAAATTAGTATTATTTTAATCTGAATAGCTTGTATGGATACAAACAATTATTTTAAAATATAACAAAAAATTATAACGATTTGAAATAAATAATTGCTCGAATAATCATAACTATTTGAACTAGTTTGATAAATAGATTTATTTTTTAAATCTTTTATTAATTTTTGAAATATTAATAGATTAGCATTACCTTATTCTGAACAAACTAATATGAACAAAAACATTTGTTTTATGACAAAACAAAAACTTTTGTTTTTTATAACGATTTGAAATAGATAATTGCTATAATAATCATAATTATTTAAACCGGTTAGGTAAATAGAATTATTTTTTAAATCTCCTACTTATTAATTTTTGAAATACTAATAAATTTGTTTTATTTTATTCCAAATAAGTTAGTATGAATTCCAAAAAACTTATTTTATGACAAAACAAAAGGTCATAATGATTTGAAATAGATAATTATTCATATGTCTTAAATATTTGATCTGGTTTAATAAACAAATTTATTTTTTAATTCTCTTAGTTATTAGTTTTTGGAATATTATTAGATTAGTTTTATTTTATTATGAATAAGCTTGTATGAACAAAAATAATTATTTAATGATAGAACAAAAGGTTATAATGATTTGAAGTTTACAATTGTTCAAATAGTCATAACTATTTGAACTAGTTTAGTAAACAGATTTATTTTTCAAAATCACTACTTATTAATTTTTGAAAGATTAATAAATTATCATTATTTTATTTTGAATAAGGTTGAATGTTCAAAAACAATTGTTATATGACCAAACAAAAGGTAATAACATTTTGAAATAGATAATTATTGATAGAGCCATAATTATTTGAGCTAATTCAATAAACAGATTTACTTTTTGAATCACTTTGTAATTTTTGGAATATTAATAAATTAGTATTATTTTACTTCAAATAAGGTTGTATGAACTGAAACAATTGTTTTATGACAAAACAAAAGGTATAACGATTTTTATGACAAAACAAAAAGTCATAGCGATTTGAAATAGATAATCATTCAAATGGCCATAATTATTTTAACTAAGTCGATAAACAAATTTATTTTTAAATTTTTTTACTTAATAATTTAGGAAATATTAATAAATTAGTATTATTTTATTTTGTCTAAGCTTTATTAACTAAAACGATTGTTTTATAACAAATTAAAAGGTTATAATAATTTTAAATAGACAATTGTTCAAATAATAATAACTATTTGAACTTCTTCGCTAAATAGATTTATTTTTTTAAATCTCCTTCTTATTAATTTTTTAAATATTAATCAATTAGTATTAATTTATTCTGAATAAGGTTGATGAACTAAAATAATTATTTTATAACTAAACAAAAGCTCAAAATGATTTAAAATAGATAATTTTTCTATTGTCTTAAGCATTTGAACTGATTCAGTAAACAAATTTATTTTTTAAATCTCCTATTAATTTTTGAAATATTCTTAAATTAGTATTATTTTAATACGAATAAACTTGTATGAACAAAACAATTGTTTATGACAAAAGAAAAGATTATATTGATTTGAAATAGATTATTATTCATATGGTCTTAACTATTTGAACTGGTTCAGCAATTAGACTTATTTTTAAAATTTTTTGGTTATTAAATTTCAAAATATTATTAAATTAGTATTATTTTATTTCAAATAAAATAATATGAGTAGAACCAATTATTTGATGACAAAATAAAAGCTTATAACAATTTGAAATAGTTAATTATTCAAATAGTCAAAACTATTTGAAATGGTTTGGTAAGGAAATTTACTTTTTCAATCTCTTACTGATTAATTTTCTAAATATTGATAAATTAGTATTATTTTATTTCAAACAAACTTATATTAACAAAAACAATTATTTTATGGCAAAACAAAGAGTAATAATGATTTGAAATACATAATTGTTCAAATAATTATAATTATTTGAACTAGTTCGGTAAATAGAATTATTTTCTAAACCTCTTACTTATAAAATTTTAAAATATTAATAAATTAGTTTTATTCTATTCTAAATAAGCTTGTATGAGCTGAAATAATTATTTTATGACAAAACAAAAGGTCATAACTGGTTTGGCAAATGGATTTATTTTTTAAATCTCTTAGTTATTAATTTTTAGAATTTTACTAAATTAGTATTATTTTATTTCGAATAAGCTTGTATAAACAGAAACAATTGTTTTGTGATAGAACAAAAGGTTATAACAATTTGAAATAGATAATTATTCAAATAGACATAAAGATTTGTAATGGTTCAATAAATAGATTTATTTTTTAAATCTCTTATTAATTCTTCAAATAATAATAAACTAGGATTATTTTATTTCAAATAAGCTTGTATGTTGAAAAACAATTGTTTTATGACAAAGTAGAAAGGTAATAACGATTTGAAATAGATAGTTGCTCAAATAGCCATAATTATTTGAATTGATTCAATAAACTGATTTATTTTTTAAATCTCTTATTAATTTTTGAATTATTAATAAAGTAGTATTATTTTATTTTGGATAAGCTTTTATGAACTAAAACAATTATTTTATGACAAAATAAAAGGTCATAATGATTTTAACTTGATAATTGTTCAAATAGTCATAACTATTTGAACTTGTTCGGTAGACACATTTATTTTTTCAAATCTTATGCTTATTAATTTTTCAAATGTTAATAAATTACTATTATTTTATTTCAAGTAAGCTTGTATGAACTGAAACAATTATTATATGACTAAACAAAATGTTAGATTGATTTCAAATAGATAATTATTCTAATATTCTTAACTATTTGAACTAATTTGACAAACACATTTATTTTTTGAATCACTTATTAATTTTTGAAATATTATTAACTTAGTATTATTTTATTTGAATAAGCTTGTATGATCAGAAACAACTATTTTATGAGAAGACAAAGATCATAACAATTTTGATATTGATATTTGTTTAAATATTTATAACTATTTGAACTGGTTTGAGAAACAGCTTTAGTTTTTGAATCTTTTACTTATTAATTTTTGAAATATTAATAGGGTAGTATTATTTTATTTTGAATAAGTTTTTACGACCTGAAACAATTGTTTTATGACAAAACAAAAGGTTATAATGGCTTTAAATAGATAATTATTCAAATAGTCAAATCTATTTCAACTTGCTCGGTAAATAGATTTATTTGTTTAAATCTTTTGCTCATTAATTTTTTGAATGTTAATAAATTAGTATTATTTTACTCTAAATAAGCTTGTATGAACTTAAATAATTGTTTTATGACTAAACAAAAGGTCAGAACGATTTGAAATAGATAATTGTTCTAATAGTCTTAAGTATTTTAAATGGTTCAGTAAACACATTTATTTTTTAAATCTCTTACTTACTAATTTTTGGAATTTTATTAAATTAGTATTATTTTAATCCAAATAAGCTTGTATGAAAAGAAACAATTGCTTTATAACAAAATAAAGATCATAACGATTTGAGATAAATAATTGTTCAGATAGTCATAATTATTTGAACTATTTTGGTAAATAGATTTACTTTTTAAATCTCTTATTAATTTCAAAATATTATTATATCAGAATTATTTTAGTCTAAATAATTTTGCATGAACAAAAACAATTGTTTGATGACAAAACAAAAGGTCATAATGATTTGAAATAGATAATTATTCAAATGGACATGACTATTTGAACTTGTTCGGTAAAAATATTTATTTTTTAAATCTCCTACCAATTAATTTTTAGAATATTAATAAATTAGTATTTTTCATTTTGAATAAACTTGTATGAATAGAAACAATTATTTTATCACAAAACAAAAGATCATAACTATTTGAAATAAATAATTATTCAAATAATCATAACTATTTAAACTTGCTTGGTAAATGATTTATTTTTAAAATTTTTTACTTATTAATTTTTGGAATATTAATAAATTAGTATTATTTTATTTTGAATTTGCTTGTAACAAAAATAATTAGTTTATAATAAAAACAAAAGGTCATGACTATTTGAAATAAATAATTGTTTAAATAGTCATAATTATTTGAACGTGTTCAAAAAACAAATTTATTTTTAAATTTTTTATTAATTTTTGAAATAGTAATAAATTTATATTATTTTCTTCAAAATAAGCTTGTATGAATACAATTATTTTATGAGAAAACAAAATGTCATAACGATTTGACATAGATAACTGTTCAAATAGTCATAACTATTTGAATTTGTTCAGTAAACAGATTCATATTTTAAATCTCTTATGCAAAAATTTTTGAAAAATTATTCAATTAGTATTATTTTATTTCGAATAAGGCTATATGAATCGATGCAATTGTTTATGACAAAACAAAAGGTCATAACAATTTGAAATAAATAATTATTCAAATAGTTATGACTATTTGAACTTATTTGGTAAACATATTTATTTTTAAAATATTTTACTTACTAATTGTCGAAATATTAATAAATTAATATTATTTTAATCTGGATAAGCTTGTATGAACAAAACAATTGTTTTAATACAAAACAAAAAGTCATAATAATTTGAAATAAATAATTATTCAAATAGTCATAACTATTTGAACTTATTTGGTAAATAGGTTTCTATTTTAAATCTTTTACTTATTAATTGTCTGAATATTAATAAATTTGTATTATTTTAATTGTTCAAACAGTCATAACTATTCAAACCGGTTTGATAAACATATTTATTTTTTAAATCTCTTATTACTTTTTGAAATATTAATAAAGTAGTATTATTTTATTTCAAATAAGCTTGAATGATCAAAAACAATTTTTTTATAACAAAACGAAAAGTCATAACGATTTGAAATAGAAATTATTCAAATGGCCATAACTATTTTATTCTAAATAAAATAGTGTGAATAGAACCAATTGTTTGATAACAAAACAAAAAGGTTGAAACAATTTGAAATAGATAATTATTCAAATAGTCAAAACAATTTGAAATGATTTGGTAAACAAATTTACTTTTTAAATCTCTTATTGCTTAATTTTCTAAATATTAATAAATTAGTATTATTTTATTTCAAACAAACTTATATAAACAAAAACAATTGTTTTATGACAAAACAAAAAAATAATGATTTGAAATATATAATTGTTCAAATAGTTATAATTATTTGAACTAGTTTGGCAAATAGAATTTTTTTAAAAATCTCTTAGTTATGAATTTCCAAACTATTATTAAATTAGTATTATTTTTTTCTAAATAAATTTGTATGAACAAAAATAATTGTTTTATGATAGAATAAAAGGTTATAATAATTTGAAATAGATAATTCTTCGAATAGTAATAACTATTTGAACTAGTCATAACTATTTAAATTGGTTTGGTAAACAGATTTATTTTTTAAATCTCTTACTAATTCTTGAAATATTAAAAAAATTAATATTATTTTATTTCAAATAAGCTTGTATGTTGAAAAATAATTGTTTTTTTACAAAAAGAAAGGTAATAATGATTTTATTTAATAAGCTTGCATGTTAGAAAACAATTGTTTTATGACAAAACGAAAGGTAATAATGATTTGAAATAGATAGTTGCTCAAATGGTCATAATTATTTTATTTGATTTGGTGAACTAATTTATTTTTTAAATCTCTTATTAATTTTTGAAATATTAGTAAAGTAGTATTATTTTATTTTTGGATAAGCTTTTATACTGAAACAATTGTTTTATGACAAAACAAAAATTCATAACGATTTTAAATATATAATTGTTTAAATAATCATAACTATTTGAACTTGTTTACTAAACAGATTTGTTTTTCAAATCACTTGCTTATTACTTTTAAAAATATTAATAAATCAGTATTTTTTTATTTTGAAAGTTTTGCATGAACAGAAACAATTGTTTTATGAAAAAACAAAAGGTCAAATGATTTGAAATAGATAATTGTTCAAATGGACATGACTAATTGAATTGATTCGATAAACAAATTAACTTTTTAAATCACTTAGTTATTAATTTTTGGAATATTAATAAATTAGTTTTATTTTGTTTTTAATAAGCTTGTATGAACTGAAACAACTGTTTTATGACAAAACAAAAGGTCATAATGATTTTAAATAGATAATTGTTCAAATAGTCATAACTATTTAAATTTGTTTGGTAAACCAATTTATTTTTTTAAACTTCTTCTTATTAATTTTGGAAATATTAGGAAATTAGTATTATTTTATTCTAAATAAGCTTTTATAAATTGAAACAATTCTTTTACGTCAAAACAAAAGCTCATAACGATTTTAAATAAATAATTGTTCAAATAGTCATAACTATTTGAACTTGTTCGATAAAGAGATTTATTTTTCAAATCTTTTACTTATTAATTTTCCAATAAATTTAAATTATTTTATTTTGAATAAGCTTATAAGATATGAAACAAATATTTTTGACTAAACGAATGGTCAAGAAATAGGTAATTATCCTAATAGTTTTAACTATTTGAACTAGTTCAGTAAACACATTTATTTTTTAAATCTCTTACCTATTAATATTTAAAATATTATTAAATTAGTATAATTTTTAGTCGAATAAGTTCCTATGATCATAAATAATTGTTTAATGACAAAACAAAGACCTTAACGATTTGAAATTGATATTTATTCAAAGAGTCATAACTATTTGAACTAGTTTAATAAATAGATTTATTTCTTAAATCTCTTATTAATTTTTGAAATATTAATAAATTAGTATTATTTTATTTCGAATAAACTTGCATAATCAAAAACAATTGTTTTATGACAAAACAAAAGGTCATAACAATTTAAAATAGATAATCATTCAAATGGCCATAACTATTTGAACTAGTTCGGTAAATAGATTTATTTCTTAAATTTCTTACTTATTAATTTAAGAAATATTAATAAATTAGTATTATTTTATTCTATCTAAGCTTGTATTAACTGAAAACAATTGTTTTATGACAAATCAAAATGCTATAAAGATTTTAAATAGACAATTGCTAAAATAGTAATAACTATTTGAACTTTTTTTGTAAACAAATTTATTTTTTTAAATCTCTTTCTTATTACTTTTTCAAATATTATTAATTGATATTAATTTATTTTGAATATGCGTGTATGAACTGAAACAATTCTTTTTTGACTAAACAAAAGGTCAAAATGATTTGAAATAGATAATTGTTTTAATAGTATTAACCATTTAAACTGATTCAATAAACAAATTTATTTTTTAAATCTCTTACTTATTAATTTTTGAAAAATTATTAAATTGGTGTTATTTTAATCCGAATAAGCTTGTATAGATAAAACAATTATTTTATGACAAAACAAAAAGTAATAACGATTTGAAATAGATAATTGTTCAAATAGTCATAATTATTTGAACTGGTTCGAAAAGTTATAATTATGTTTTTATTTAGTCAAATAATTATAACTATGTGAACAATTATCTATTTTAAATCGTTATTACTTTTTATTTTGTCATAAAACAATTGTTTTTGTTAATATAAGTTAGTTTGAAATAAAAGAATATTAATTTATTAATATTTAGAAAATAAATACGTAAGAGATTTAAAAAGTAAATCTACTTACTAAACCATTTCAAATAGTTTTGACTATTTCAATAATTATTTATTGCAAATTGTTATAACCTTTTATTTTGTCATCAAACAATTGGTTATGTTCATACTATTTTATTCAAAATAAAATAATACTAATTTAATTATATTTTAAAACTTAATAACCAAGAAAATTAAAAACAAATCTAATTGCCAAGCCAGTTCAAATAGTTAAGACTCTATGAATGATTATTTATTTCAAATCATCATGACCTTTTCTTTTAATGTAAAACAATTGTTTTATTCACACAAGCTTATTTGGATTAAAATAATACTAATTTAATAATATTTTAAAAATTAATAAGAGATTTAAAAAATAAATTTGTTTACTAAATTAGTTCAAATGGTTAAGATTATTAGAATAATTATCTATTTCAAATCATTCTAATCTTTTTTTTTGTCATAAAGCAATTGTTTTAGTTCATACAAGCTTATTTAGAATAAATTAATACTAATTTATTAACATTTGGAAAATTAATAGGAAAGAGATTTTAAAAAATAAATCTGTTTACCGAAAAAATTCAATTAAGTGATTTAAAAAGTGAATATGTTTACCGAATCAATTTAAATAAGTATGTCCATTTCAATAATTATATATTTCAAATTGTTATTACCATTTGTCTGGTCATATGACAATTATTTTTTATCATACATGCTTATTTGGAATAAAATAATACTAATTTATTAATCTTTCAAAAATTAATAAGATATTTAAAAAATAAATATGTTTACCAAACTAATTCAAATAGTTATGACTATTTGAGCAATTGTATACTTCAAATTGTTATAACCTTTTATTCTATCATAAAACAATTATTTCTATTCATACAAGCTTATTCAAAATAAAATAATACTAATCTAATAATATTTTTGAAAATTAATAACTAAGAGATTTAAAAATAATTTTTTTTAACTAGTTCAAATAGCTAAGACTATATGAATAATTATCTATTTTAAATCATTATGACTTTCCGTTTTGTCATAAAACAATATTTTCAATTCATACTAGCTTATTCAAAATAAAATAAAATAAATTTATTAATATTTTAAAAATTAATGAGTAAGAGATTTAAAAAATAATTCTATATACCTAACCAGTTCAAATAATTATGACATTTGAGCATTTATCTATTTCAAATTGTTATGACCTTTTGTTTTGTCATAAAACAACTGTTTTTGTTCGTATAAGTTTGTTCGAAATAAAATAATACTAATATATTAATATTTTAAAAATTAATAAAAAATTTAAAAATTAAATCTATTTATCAAACTGATTCAAATTAAGACTATTTAAGTAATTATTTATTTCAAATCGTTTTGACTTTTTGTTCTGTTATAAAATAATAGTTTTTGTTCATTCAAGCTTACTTGAATTACAATAACACAAATTTATTAATATTTTGACAATTAATAAGTAAAAAATGTAAAAAAAAAAATATGTATATTGAACTAGATTAAACAATCATGAATATTTGAATAATTATCTACTTTAAATGTTATGACCTTTTCTTCGATCATAAAAAAATTATTTCAATCCATATAAACTTATTAGAAATAAAATAATGTTAAGTTATTAATATTCTAAAAATTGATAACTAAGAGAATTAAAAAGTGTATTGGTTTACTAAACAAGTTTAAATAATTATGATTATTTGAATAATTTTCTATTTGAAATTGCTAGATCCTTTTGCTTTGTCATAAAATGATTTTTTTTGTTCATACAAGCTTATTTCAAATAAAATAATACAAATTTATTAATATTAAGACAATTAATAAGTAAAAGATTTAAAAAATAAATCTGTTTACTAAACAAGTTCAAATCATTAAGACTATTTGAACAATTATTTATTTCAAATTGTTATGACTTTTTTGTTTTATCATAAAACAATTGTTTTTGTTCTTACAATCTTATTCGGAATAAAATAATATTAATTTATTAATATTTTAACAATTTATAAGTAAAAGATTTGAAAAATAAATATGTTTACCGAACAAGTTCAAATTGCCATGACTATTTGAATAATTATCTATTTCAAATCATTGTGACCTTTTGTTTTATAATAAAATAATTGTTTCAATTTATATAAGCCTATTTGAAATAAAATAATATTAATTGATTAATATTTCAAAAATTAAAGAGTAAGAGAATTAAAATAATGACTTTGCTTACCGATCAAGTTGAAATAGTTATGACTATCTAAATAATTATCTATTTAAAACATTATGACATTTTGTTTTGTCATAAAATAATTGGTTCTATTCATGCAAGCGTATTTTGAATAAAATAATATAAATTTATTAATATTCTAAAAATTAATAAGTAAAATTTTAGAAAATAAAGCTATTTTTTGAATACGTTCAAATAGTTATGATATTTGAAATAATTATCTATTTCAAATCATTATGACCATTTATTTTGTCATAAACTAATTGTTTCTGTTCAAACAAGATTATTTGGAATAAAATAATTATAATTTATTAATATTCTAAAATTAATAAGTAAAAGATTTAAAAAAAAATTATTTACTGAGCTAGTTTAAATAGTTATGATTGTTTGAATAATTATTTATTTCAAATCGTTATGATCTTTTGTTTTATCATAAAACAATTGTTTCTTTTCATACAAGTTTATTTGGAATAAAATAATACTAATTTGTTAATATTCTAAAAATTAATAAGTTGAAGATTTAAAAAATTAATCAGTTTACCAAACAAGTTCAAATAGTCATGTCCATTTGAACTATTATCTATTTCAAATTGTTATGATATTTTGTTTTGTCGTAAAACATTTGTTTCTATTCATACAAAATTATTTATAATAAAATAATACTAATTTATTACTATTTCAAAAATTAATAAGAGATTTAAAAACTAAATTTTTTTACCAAACCAATTTAAATAGTTATGACTATTTAAACAACTATCTATCTCAAATCGTTATAATATTTGTTTTGTCCTAAAACATTTGTTTTTGTTCATACAAGCTCATTTAGAGTAAAATATTGCTAAGTTAATATTATATTCTAAAAATTAATAAGTAAGGATTTAAAAAATAAATGTGTTTGCTGATCTAGTTCAAAGTTAAAACTATTAGAACAATTATCTATTTCAAATCGTTTTGACCTTTTGTTTAGTCATCAAATAATTGTTTTAGTTCATACATGCTTGTTCAAAATAAAATAATTATAATTTATTAACATTCAAAAAATTAATGAGCAAGATATTAAAAAAATAAATTTGTTTACGGAATAAGTTAAAACAGTTATGACTATTTAAATAATTATCTATCTAAAATCACTATGACCTTTTATTTTATCAGAAAACAATTGTTTCAGATCATGAAAGGTTATCCCAAATAAAATAATATTACTTAGTTAATATTTTAAAAATTGATAATATAAAGATTAAAACATAAATCAGTTTATCGAATCATTTAAAATAATTATGGCCATTTGAACATTTATCTATTTCTAATAATTATGAACTTTTGTTTTGTCATAAAACAATTATTTTTCATCATACTAGCCTATTCGTAATAAAATAATATTAATTTATTAATATTTCAAAAATTAATAAGTAAGAGATTTAAAAAATAAATTTGTTTACTGAACTAATTCAAATAATTATGACTTCGTATTTCAATTTCTTATAACCTTTTGTTCTATCATAAAATAATTATTTTTGTTCAAACAAGTTTATTCAGAATAAAATAATACTAATGTAATGATATTTTGAAATTTAATAACTAATAGATTTAAAAATAAATTTTTTTGCCAAACTTGTTCAAATAGTTAAGGCTATATGAACAATTCTTTATTTTAAATTGTTATGAAATTTCGTTTTATTGTAAAATAATTTTTTCAATTCTTACTAACTTATTTAGAATAAAATAAAAAAATTTATTAATTTTCAAAAATTAATCAATAAGAGATTTAATAAATAATTTTGTTTACTGAACCGGTTGAAATAATTATGACTATTTGAACAATTATCTATTTCAAATTGTTATGATCTTTTGTTTTGTCATAAAACAAATGTTTTTGTTCAAATAAGTTTGTTTGAAATAAAATAATATTAATTTATTAATATTTTGAAAATTAATAAGTAAGAGAATTAAAAAATAAATTTGTTTACTAAACTAGTTCAATTAGTTATAACTATTTGAACAATCATTTATTTCAAATCGTTATGACTATTTATTTTGTCATAAGATAATCTTATTCAAAATAAAGTAATGCTAATTTATTAATATTTTAAAAATTAATAAGTAATGGATTTAAAAATAGAATCTTTTAGCCTAACCAATGCAAATATATATGACTATTTGAACAATTATTTAGTTCAAATCATTATAACCATTTGTTTTATCACAAAACAATTATTTCTGTTTGTACAAGCTTATTTGAAATAATATAATTCTAATTTATCAATATTCTAGAAATTATTAAAAGATTTAAAAAATAAATCTGTTCACTAAACAAGTTTAAATAGTTATGATTATTTAAAAAATTATCTATTTTAAATCACTATAACCTTTTGTTTTGCCATAGAATAATTTATTCTATTCACAGAAGCTTATTTCAAATAAAATAATACAAATTTGTTAATATTCAAAAAATTAATAAGTAAAAAATTTTAAAAATAAAT
The DNA here is from genome assembly GCF_002303985.1 of Durio zibethinus. Next base: position 149,135 of record NW_019168093.1, read on the forward strand.
CTATTTACCAAATAAGTTTAAATAGTTATAACTGGTTGAACAATTATTTATTTTAAATTGTTATGACTTTTTGTTTTGTCATAAAATAATTGTTTTGTTCATACAAGCTTATTCGAATTAAAATAATATTAATTTATTAATATTTAGATAATTAATAAGTAAAATATTTTAAAAATAAATATATTTACTGAACAAGTCTAAATAGTCATAACTATTGAATAACTATCAACTTCAAATCGTTATGACCTTTTGTTTTGTTATAAAATAATTGTACCGGTTCATATAAGCTAATTTGAAATAAAATAACACTAATTTATTAATATTCTAAAAATTAATGAGCAAGAGATTTAAAAAATGAATCTGTTTACGAAACAAGTTCAAATTGTTATAACTATTTGGACAATTATTTATTTCAAAGCGTTATGACATTTTGTTCTGTCATAAAATAATATAAATTTATTAATATTCCAAAATTTATTAAGTAGAAATTTAAAAATAAATCTATTTTTTGACACGTTCAAATAGTTATGACTATTTGAATAGTTATTTATTTCAAATATTTATGACCTTTTGTTTTGTCGTAAACCAATTGTTTCTATTCATACAAGCTTATTTGAAATAAAATAATATTAATTTATTAATATTTCAAAAATTAATATGTAAAAAATTTAAGAAATAGATTTGTTTACCAAGCAAGCTCAAATAGTTATGATCTTTTGTTTTGTCATAAAACAATTGTTTCTACTCATACAAGTTTATTTGGAATAAAATAATACTAATTTATTAATATTTTGAAAATTAATAGGTAGGAGATTTAAAAAATAAATTTGTTTACCAAACAAGTTCAAATAGTCATGTCCATTTGAACAATTATGTATTTCAAATCGTTATGACCTTTTGTTTTATCATAAAATAATTCTTTCTGTTCATGCATAATTATTCAAAATAAAATAATACTGATTTATTAATATTTTAAAAATTAATAAGAGATTTAAAAACCAAATCTATTTACTGAACCAATTCAAATAGTTATGACTATTTGAATAATTATCTATTTCAAATAATTCTGATTTTTATTTTGTTACATAACAATTTTTTTCTTTTTTCATATAAACTTATTCAAATTAAGATAATACTAATTTAATAAAAAAAATAAATGTGTTTTATCGAACCAATTCAAATAGTTAAGACTATTAGAACAATTATCTATTTCAAATTATTCTAACCTTTTATTTAGTCATAAAACAATTATTTTAGTTCATACTAGCTTGTTTGGAATAAAAAATTAATTTATTAACATTAGAAAAATTAATAAGCAAGAGATTTAAAAAAATAAATCTATTTACTGAACAAGCTCAAATAGAGATCACTATTTGAACAATTATTTATTTAAAATCATTATGACTTTTTGTTTTATCATAAAATAATTGTTTTAGTTCAAAAAAATGTATTTGAAATAAAATAATACTACTTTATTAATATTTCAAAAATTATTAAGAAAGAGATTTAAAAACTAAAGTTGTTTTTTGAACCAGTTCAAATTGTTACAACTATTTAAACAAATATCAATTTCAAATCGTTATGATCTTTGTTTTGTCATAAAAACAAATTGTTTCTAATCATACAAGCTTATTTGGATAAAAATAATACTAATTTAATAACATTTCAAAAATTAATAAGTAAGAGATTTAAAAAATAAATATTGTTGGCCTTGAATTGATTAAAAGTTTTGATTTGACAAAACAAAATTTTGCCTAACTTGAATCAATCTCTCTTAATCTTAAATTGAACATTTTTCTAGCATTCTATCTTGCCAAAATTCATTTAGGAACTAAAACAAGACAAAATTCTCAAAATAAAATGAATTGAGGCATATTTTGCTAGAAGGGATCGATCCCCTACCTTACCAGATGAATCCCTTAGCAAAAGGGATTGATCCATTTTTTTCCAGAAGCAGGTTTCGTTAAGTTTTGGCAAGAATCAATCGATCCCCTCCCTGTAGGGATAGGGATAGTGTTTTTGTAGGTGGATGAGCATTGCTACAAAGCGAATCCAAGCAAGAACAATCCTTGGTACCTTGATAGTGGATGCTCAAAACACATGACCAAAGACAAAACTCTTTTTAAGGACTTAAAAGCTAAAAGTGGAGGAGATGTTACATTTGGTGACACGCTAAAGGCCAAATTGAAGGAATTGGCTCCATTGGTAACAATTATTCTACTACTATTGAAAATGTTTTACTTGTAAAAGGACTCAAGCATAACTTAGTTTTAGTCAATTATGTGATAAAGGACTTAGAGTTGTGTTTGAATCCATGTGCTGTCAAGTGATTAATATCAAAACTAAAATACTTGTTTTTGTTGGACATCATTAAGGAAATATTTATGTAGTTCATCTAGATGATCTTTCCTCTAAAAATGTTTGCTTTATGGCTCAAAAAGAAAATGAAAGTTGGATTTGGCATAGAAGACTTGGACATGCAAGTATGAATGTAATTTCAAAACTTTCTCAAAATGATTTGGTTGTTGGTTTGCCAAAATTGAAATATGAAAATGACAAGGTTTGTGATGCATGTGCCAAAGGAAAACATAGAAATTCTCTTTCAAACCTAAGAATTGCATTTCAACTACTAGACTTCTTCAACTACTTCATATTGATCTTTTTGATCCTACTAGGACAATGAGTCTAGGTGAAAAACAATATGGGTTTGTTTTTGTTAATGACTTTACTAGATTCACATGGGTTCTTTTTTTGCATTCAAAGAATGAAGCTTTGGAAAAATTCATCACTTTTAGCAAACAAATACAAAATGAAAAAGGCTATTCAATTTCTAGTTTTAGAAATGATCATGGAAAAGAATTTGAAAATCTAGGGTTTAATGTGTTTTGTAGTGAAAATGGTATTAGCCATAATTTTTTTGCTCCTAGAACTCTTCAACAAAATGGGGTAGTAGAAAGGAGAAATAGAACTTTAAAAGAAATGGCTAGAACCATAATTTGTGAAACTAATTTACGTAGATATTTTTTGGTGAAAGCCATAAATACTTCTTGTTATATTATAAATAAAGCTATGATTAGGCCAATTTTGAAGAAAACTCCCTATGAACTTTTTAAAGGAAAAATGCCTAACATAAGTTATTTTCATCCTTTTGGTTGCAAATGTTTTGTTTTGAACAATAAAAAAGATGATCTTGGAAAATTTGATGCAAAAAGTGTTGAAGGAATTTTCCTAGGATATTCTTTGAATTCAAAAGCCTATAGAGTTTTTAATAAAAGAACATTAGTTGTTGAAGAATCTATACATGTTATCTTTGATGAGTCTAATCCACCTCCGAGAAAGGTACCTCTTGATTATGATGATGTAGGTATACTTTAAGAAAATGTCTATGATGCATCAGTTGACATTGAGGAAAATAATCAAAAGGAAGATGATGAGTTTCTAAAGGAGCCACAACATATAGAGAAAGAGCCAAATCACCATAGAAAAAAGAGATATGTCAAAGATAGTGAAATTATTGGTGATCTAACTCAAGGGGTAAGAACTGGATCTTCTTATAATATGTGTAATTATGTTGCTTTCCTATCTCATATTGAACCCAAAAATATAGATGAAGCTTTAGGAGATGATTATTGGATATTGGCCATGCAAGAGGAATTGAACCAATTTGAAAGAAGCCAAGTGTGGAATCTTGTACCTAGGCCTAGCAATCATCCTATTATAGGCACCAAATGGGTTTTTAGGAATAAAAGGGATGAGCATGGGAATGTTGTTAGAAACAAAGCTAAATTGGTAGCTTAAGGCTATAGTCAAGAGGAAATAATTGATTATGATGAAATCGATGCCCCAATTGCAAGGTTAGAAGCCATTAGAATGTTACTTGCATTTACATGTTTCAAAAATTTTAAGCTTTTTCAAATGGATGTCAAGAGTGCATTTCTAAATTGTTTCATAAATGAAGAAGTGTATGTAGAGCAATCTCTCGGTTTTGAAAATCCAAAATTTTCAAATCATGTTTATAAATTGACCAAAGCTTTATATGGTTTAAAATAAGCTCCTAGAGCTTGGTATGAAATATTGTCAATATTTTTAATTGAAAATGGTTTTAATAGAGGGAAGGTTGATAGTACATTTTTTATTAAAACAAAAGAAAAAGGCATTCTCATAGTGCAAGTTTATTTTCATGATATCATATTTAGTGCTACTAATGAAGTTCTTTGTCAAGAATTTGCTAAGACCATGCAATGTGAATTTGAAATAAGCATGATAGAAGAACTTACATTCTTCTTGGGACTACAAGTAAAGCAAACAAAAGATGGAACCTTCATCAATCAAGCCAAATACATTGAGGATTTGCTCATAAGGTTTGGATTGGAAAAATCAAAGCCTTGCACAACACCTATGAGCACTTTAACAAAACTTGACAAAGATGAAAGAGGTAAATATGTTGACTCTAAATTATAGAGGTCTATGATTGATTCATTGCTATATCTTACTGCAAGTAGACTGGATATAATGTTTAGTGTATGTTTGTGTGCTAGATTTCAATCATCACCTAAAGAATCACATTTATCTACTATCAAAAGAATTTTTAGATACCTTAAGGACTTCCCTAATTTAGGATTATAGTATCCAAAAGGTTCACTTTTGCTTTACATGCCTATTCTAATGCGGATTTTGGTGGTTACAAAATTGATAGAAAGAGCACTTCCAATACTTGTCAATTGTTTGGAAATATGCTCATATTAGCGATCAAGTTCAAAAGGGTGATATTGTGCTTGAAAATGTTGATACCTTGCATCAATTAGCTGATATTTTCATAAACCCTCTTGATAAGGATAGATTTTATACAATTAGAGGTGAACTTGGTATGATGAATGCTCTTTGAAATGAATTTCTTGATGCTATGATGAATGTTGCAATCTTGATTAATCAAATGTATGTTTATCTAAATTTTTTTTATTTTAAGCTTGTGTATGATTGTATGATGCATGCTTGAATGTTCATATTGCATGGTTTTTTTTTTTTAAATTAAAAAAAATGCTACAGTGAAAACCAATCGATCCCTTTTGGATTGGATCGATTGGTTATTCTTCCCATACCCAAATTGAAGGAAAAAATTAAGGAACCCATAGATCCCCTTTGGACAGGATCGATTGGGTTTCCATCCCGTAGCTTAACTAAGTTGAAAATGTGAAGAACTGATCAATCTCCTTTTGTAATTGATCGATCGATCCAATGCAAAAACATAACTGATCGAACCCCCTCACAACTGCTTAATTAGGTCATGCATAATTGGCACTATGCCCATCGTTTTAGCTTGATAAAATCGAGTCCCTTCTCATTTGGGCAATCATTTCAACCCTTTCACCTATTCTTCTTCTTCTCCAAACTTATTTTCTTCGAACCCCAAGCATTCTCACTCCATTTCCACTCAAAAATTGATCCCTCTTAACAAAATCTCTTGCAAATTCCTTCATTTCAACTTGATTTCTTTCAAAAATCTTTCTTAAAAATCATCAAATCATTAAAAAATCTCCATTTCTTCTTCTCACTCTAAAAAGTTGATCCCTTTTTGAAACTAACACATTTATTCATCCTTCTTGCTCCTCTCAAACATATTTAACTCCTTATAACCTACAATTACCAATTCTCTCATCAATTTCTCATAAACCTACCTATTTTCATTATCCCATCATTTTCATGGTGCCCAAGACTAAAGCAAGTGTTGGAAAAAGGAGGAATCCCCCAAGGGAGGCTTTTAGCTCATTAATGAGGCCTTTCTTCAATCAAAATTTTACCAATCCAGATGCAAACAAAAAATATGAGGCACATTTTGCTCATAGAAAAGTCAAGCATGGAAGGGTAATTTCACTTGAATTCCTACAATCTATAGAATTCCCTTACTTACAACTTTTGAGAGATTTGGATGGCAAAATTACTTATGCATGGATGGACTTTTATTTAAGAATTTAGTGAAGGTGTTTTATAGCAATGCTAGTTGTATTCAAATTGAAGGGCCACAAATACTATTTTGATAAATTTAGAACATATGTAATGGGGAAAGAAATTATAGTTACCAAGCAATTGCTAGCTAAAGCATTTATGCTAGATGATGAGGGAGAAACCAATACTAGGTGTGACATGGTGGAACTAGCTTAAGATATTTTTAGAAATAATAGTTTACAAGTTTCTCCTACTCAAGCTTCTAGACTATCAATGCATGATATGTTGTTACATCTTATTATCACTCATATTTTGGCACCGTTTGGCACTCAATACTCAACCATTAGGAAGCAAGATTATTGGTGGATGTATAAGATCAAGCATCAACAAAAACCTCAATTTGGTGCATGTCATTTTTAAAGATATGATGAGGGTAGTGCAAAATAGAGACTATACCTTGGTCTATGGATTTGCAGTCATTTTTGAGGAAATTGGATGTTAATACTAGAGGAGATAAAGAAATGATGTTCAATGATCCATTTATCATTTTTGGTGCTCCTACTTTGCACAGTATAGGATATGTTTAAAATACAGCCTATTTATGGGTTATAAAAACTGATATTGGGGCTATACAAGAAGAGGGGGAAGAGCACGAAATTTTAGATATTCTTGAACCCTAAAGAGAACCTTTTATCCCACCATTTGATACCAAAGGGGCCTTATAAATGCTTATGCTTCAAATGAACAATCTAAATTCTGTGGTTGGGACTATGAACACTCGATTGGAAAACATGAAAAAGACTCAAAATGAGCTAGTTTCCCAAGTTTGCTAAATTAGAGTAGATATTGAACAAATATGATCTATACAATAGCACATGGGGTAGCATTTTCCTTATTCTTCTCATTCTCCACCTCCTCTTCAATGATCCTTCCTAGTGCCATTCCTCATATGATTTCCCACATTTTTTTTATGTTGTAAATTTGTCTTTAAAAACACTTTACATTGTGGCTTGTTATCAAACTTTGGTACTTGATGTTTATCTTAATGAAATCTATTTTTCATCTTCATTATGTTATGGCTTGTGACCTTGTGGTTTGTGAAATTGATATCTTGTTTGATGACTTCATCCTTTTTGCTATGACAAAAAAAGGGAGAGATAATGGTATGAAATTTTTTTTTTATGATTTTAATGGTATTGATGATCTTGATGATATTGATGATTTCGATGGTATGAACCAATTTTTACTTGATGATATTCACATTGGTTTTGTTTTTAAAAATTTATGCTTAAATTCAAAGGGAGCTTGTTTTTCAAATGGAAAAATGCTTTTAAGCAAAATTTTCACTAGGTTTTGTCATATCAAAAAAGGGGAGATTGTTGGCCTTGAATTGATTAAAAGTTTTGATTTGACAAAACAAAAATTTGCCTAACTCAAATCAATCTCTCCTAATCTTAAATTAAACATTTTTTCAGCCTTCTATCTTGCCAAAATTCATTTAGGAACTAAAACAAGACAAAATTCTTGAAATAAAATGAATTGAGGCATATTTTGATAGAAGGGATCGATCTATTTTTCTTCCAAAAGTAAATTTCATGAAGTTTTGGCAAGAATCAATCGATCCCCTCCCTGTAGGGATCGATTGGTTGGGGTTTCAAGTATACTTAATCGATCTTTCCCTTAAAAGGATTGATCACTTTTTTTACACAAAATGCTCTCCTCACCTAAAATTTCAAAAAAATGATCGATCCCCCTACATAAGGGATCAATCACCTAGGCATGGGATTGATCCCTCCCTTCAAGGGATGGATCAGTTGCTTAAACAAAATGTCTCCTTGTTTGAAAATCCAAAAAAAGGGATCGATCCTCCCATGTAAGGGATCGATCACGCAATAATGGATTGATTAGGTGCATTACTTGATCGATCAGGTAAGGCATTTCATGCATGAATTTGGGCTGTTTCAAAACTAACCCAATCAATCCCCTAAAGGAGGGGATCGATCCCTTGATGCCCAAAAAGCCCTAATAGCTATATTTTGTCTGATATTTTTTATATGTTTGAAGCATTAAATGCAAGGTAATAGCTCTCAACTTCTTTTTACCTATAAATGAAGCCTTCCACTGTAGAATAAGAGTAAGAAAAGCTAAGAGAACTTATTGCTATTCACCAACCATCTTGTTCAAGCATTCAAAGCTATTCAAAGAGAGAAAAGTGTAGAAAATCCCACTTATATCAGTTTTTCTCTAAATTTCTTGTCAATACTATTGTGTACTTCAAGTTAGCAAACACCTAACCTTAAAGAGGTTCTTTAAGTTTGCAAAAAATTTTAGAAATTTTGTATTATGAGTTTGTGAGCTTAAGGGGTAGGATAACCTTTAAGAGTTTGTGGTGTTGATTGTGTAAAGCTTTGAGAAGCTAGGTTGTACTTTCAACACATAGTGGATTGAACTTCTTGGCAAGAGAGGCTAAGAGAGAGGACATAGGTGCTTAAAGAAAGGATCGAACCTCTATAAATCTTGGTGTCGAATTCTCTATCTCTATCTCTTGTTTACTCTCATTTATTGTGTTTATTTGCTTAGATAAGTTGTTTTGTGAATTTATGCTTATTAAGTATTGATTTTGAAAATTTTATTAAAACTAATTCACCCCCCTCTTGGTTTATTTCAAGTCTTTGAGCTAACAAATGTGTTTGCCAAATCAGTTCAAATGGCTTAGACTATTAGAATAATTACCACAAATTGTTTTAACCTTTTGTTTAGTCAAAAAATAATTGTCTCAATTCATACAAATTTATTCGGAATAAAATAATACTAATTTATTAACATTCAAAAAAATTAATAAGCAAGAGATTTGATCTACTTATCGAACAAGTTCAAATAGTTATGATTATTTGAACAATTATCTATTTAAAATCATTATGAACTTTTAATTTGTCATAAAACAATTTTTGCAATTCATAAAAGCTTATCCAAAATAAAATAATACTATTTTATTAATATTTCAAAAATTAATAAGTAAGAGATTTAAAAAATAAATCAGTTTACTGAACAGTTCAAATAATTATGGCCATTTGAACAATTATCTATTTCAAATCGTTATTACATTTCATTTTCTCATAAAATAATTGCTTTTCAATATACAAGCTTATTTGAAATAAAAATGTTATTACCTTTCATTTTGTCATAAAACAATTATTTTTCAACCTATAAGCTTATTTGAAATAAAATAATACTAATTTATTAATATTTCAAGAATTAGTAAGAGATTTAAAAAATAAATCTGTTTACCGAACTAGTTCAAATAGTTATGACTTTTTGAACAATTATCTATTTTAAATAGTTATGACCTTTTGCTCTATCATAAAATAATTATTTCTATTCATACAAGTTTATTTGAAATAAAATAATACTAATTTCATAATATTTTGAAAATTCATAACTAAGAGATCTAAAAAATAAATCTGTTTGCCAAACCAGTTCAAACAGTTAAGGCTATATGAACAATTATCTATTTCAAATCGTTAGAACCTTTGTTTTGTCATAAGATAATTATTTTGGCTCATACAAGTTTATTCAGAATAAAATAAAACTAATTTGTTAATATTTTAAAATTTTATAAGTAAAAGATTTAAAAAATAATTATATTTACCGAACCATTTCAAATAAGTATAACTATTTGAATAATTGTCTTTTTCAAATTGTTATTATTTTTTGTTTTGTGATAAAACAATTTTTTTGTTCACATAAGTTTGTTCAAAATAAAATAATACTAATTTATTAATATTTAGAGACTTAATTAGTAAGAGATTTAAAAAATAAATCTGTTTACCAAACCATTTCAAATATTTTTGGCTATTTGAATAATTATCTATTTTAAATCGTTATAAACTTTTAATAATATTCAAACAATTGGTTCTGTTCATACTATTTTATTCAAAATAAAAATAATACTAATTTAATAATATTTCAAAACTTAATAACCAAGAAAATAAAAAATAAATCTAATGCGAAACCAGTTCAAATAGTTAAGACTATATGAACAATTATCAATTTCAAATCATTATGACCACTGCTTTTGTCATAAAATAAATTTTTTATTCGTACAAGCTTATTTGGAATAAAATAATACAAATTTAATAATATTTCAAAAATTAATAAGTAAGAGATTTGAAAATAAATTTGTTTACTGAACTAGTTCATATAGTTAAGATTATTCAAACAATTATCTATTTTAAATCATTATGACCTTTTGTTTAGTCATAAAACAATTTTTTATGTTCATACAAACTTATCTGGAACAAATTAACACTATGTTATCAATGTTTGAAAAATTAATAAGAAAGAGCTTTTAAAAAATAAATCTATTTACTGAACAAGTTCAAATAGTTGTTCCTATTTGAATAATTATCTATTTAAAATCATTATGACCTTTTATTTTGTCATAAAACAATTGATTTAGCTAATACAAGCTTATACGGAATAAAATAATACTATTTACAATATTTCTAAAATTAATAAGTAAGGGATTTAAAAAATAAATTTGTTTACTAAATCAATTAAAAAAATTATGGCTATTTGAACAATTATTTATTTCAAATTATTTTGACCTTTTGTTTTGTTATAAAATAATTGTTTTTGATCATACAAGTTCATTTGAAATAAAATAATATTCTAAAATTAATAAGTAAGAGATTTAAAAAAATAAATTTGTTTATCGAAGCAATTAAAACAGTTAAGACTTTATAAATAATTATCTATTTCAAATCATTGTAACCCTTTGTTTTGTCATAAAAAAATTGTTTAAGTTCATACAAGCCTATTCAAAATAAAATAATACTAATTTATTAATAAGTAAATGATTTAAAATGTGAATCTGTTTACTGAATCAGTTGAAATAATTATGGCCATGTCAACAATTATCTATTTCAAATCATTATTACCTTTTTTCTGGTCATATAACAATTGTTTTTGAACATTCAAGCTTATTTGGAATAAAATAATACTAATTTTAATCTTTCAAAAATTAATAAGAGATTTAAAAAAATAAATTTGTTTACCAAACTATTTTAAATAGTTATGACTGTATGAACCATTGTAAACTTCAAAATCATTATAACCTTTTGTTTTGTCATAAAACAATTATTTCTGTTCATACTAGTTTATTCAAAATAAAATAATACTAATCTAATAATATTCCAAAAATTAATAGCTAAGAGGTTTAAAAAATAAATTTGTTTACCGAACAAGTTCAAATAGTTAAGACTATATGAACAATGATCTATTTCAAATCGTTATGACATTTTGTTTTGCCATAAAATAATTTTTTAATTCATACTAGCTTATTTAGAATAAAATAAAATGAATTTATTAATATTTGAAAAATTAATAAGTAAGAGATTTAAAAAATAATTTTGTTTACCTAATTAGTTCAAATAATTATGACTATTTGAACAATTATCTATTTCAAATCATTATGACCTTTTGTTTTATCATATAACAAATGTTTTTGTTCATATAAGTTTGTTGGGAATAAAATAATACTAATCCTATTAATATTTAAAAAATTAATAGGAGATTTAAAAAATAAATCTGTTTATCAAACCAGTTCAAATAGTTATGACTACTTGAGCCATTATTTACTTCAAATCATTATGACTTTTTGTTCTGTTATATGTTCATAAAAGCTTATTCGGGTTAAAATAATACCGATTTACTAAAATTTCAGCTATTAATAAGTAAAAAATTTTAAAAATAAATATGTTTATCGAACTATATCAAATCATTATGACTTTTTGTTGTCATAAAAAAAGAACTATTTTTGTTCATATAAGCTTATTTGAAATAAAATAATACTAAGTTATTAATATTCCAAAAATTAATAATTAAGAGATTTAAAAAATGAATCTATTTACTGAATAAATTTAAATAATTATGACTATTCAAACAATTATTTATTTGAAATTGCTATTACCTTTAGTTTTGTCATAAAATGATTTTTTATGTTCATACAAGCTTATTTCAAATAAAATAATACAAATTTATTAATATTAAGACAATTAATAAGTAAAAGATTTAAAAAATAAATCTATTTATCGAACAAGTTCAAATCATTATGACTATTTGAAGAATTATTTATTTCAACTTGTTATGACTTTTTATTTTGTCATAAAACAATTGTTTTTGTTCATACAAGCTTATTCAAATTAAAATAATATTAATTTATTAATATTTTGACAATTAATAAGTTAAAGGTTTAAACAAATAAATATATTTGCTGAACAAGTTCAAATATTCATAACTATTTAAATAATTATCTATTTCAAATCATTATGACCTTTTCTTTTATAATAAAATAATTATTTCAGTTCATATAAGCCTATTTGAAGTAAAATAATACTAATTTATTAATATTTCAAAAATTAATGAGTAAGAGAATTAAAAAAAGAATTTGTTTATCGAATAAGTTCAAATAGTTATGACAATCTAAACAATTATATATTTCAAAACTTATGACCTTTTGTTCTATCATAAAACAATTGGTTCTGTTCATGCAAGAATAAAATAACATACATTTATTAATATTCCAAAAATTAATAAGTAAAAGTTTAAAAAATATATTTGTTTTCTTAACACGTTCAAATGTTTTGGCTATTTGAACAATTATCTATTTCAAATCGTTATGACCTTTTGTTTTTTCATAAACCAATTGTTTTTGTTCATACAAACTTATTTGGAATAAAATAATACTAATTTATTAAAATTCCAAAAATTAATAAGTAGAATATTCAAAAAATAAATCTGCTTACCAAGCGAGTTCAAATAGTTATGTCTATTTGAATAATTTCTTAGTTTAAATAGTTATAATCATTTGTTTTGTCATAAAACAATTGTTTCTATTCATACAAGTTTATTCAAAATAAAATGATACTATTTTATTATTATTATTAAAAAAATTAATGAGTTGTAGACTTAAAAAATTAATTTGTTTACTAAATAAGTTCAAAGAGTCATATGTCCATTTGAATTATTATCCATTTCAAATTGTTATGACATTTTGTCTTGTTGTAAAACAATTATTTTTATTCATACAAAATTATTTAGAATAAAATAACACTAACTTATTAATGCTTCAAAAATTAATAAGAGATTTAAAACCTAAATATGTTTATTGGACCAGTTCGAATAATTATGACTGTTTGAATAATTATCTATCTCAAATCGTTATAATCTTTGTTTTATCATAAAACAATTGTTTCTATTAAAGCTTCTTCAAATTAAAATATTACTAAACTAATAATATTCTAAAATTAATAAGTAAGAGATGAAAAAAATAAATATGTTTACCGAACCAGTTCAAATAGTTAAGATTATTAGAACAATAATCTTTTTAAAATCATTTGACCTTTTAATTTAGTCATAAAATAATTGTTTCAATTCATACATGCTTATTCAAAACAAAATAATACTATTTTATTAACATTCAAAAAATTAATAAGTAAGAAATTAAAAAAATAAATCTATTTACAGAATAAATACAAATAATTATGACTATTTGAACAATTATCTATTTAAAATCATTATGACCTTTCATTTTATAATAAAACAATTGTTTCTGTTCATAAAAGCTTATCTAAAAAAAATAATATAACTTTATTAATATTTCAAAGATTGAGAAGTTTGGAGATTTAAAAAATAAATTAGTTATCGAATTAGTTCAAATAAATATAGCCATTTGAATAATTATCTATTTCAAATCATTATGAACTTTTGTTCTATCATAAAATATTAGTTTTTCATCATATAAGCTTATTCAGAATAAATAATATTAATTTATTAATATTTCAAAAATTAATGAGTATGAGATTTAAAATATAAATCTGTCTATAGAACCAATTCAAATAGTTATGACTATTTGAACAGTTATGATTATTTGAACAACTATATATCTCAAATCGTTATAACCTTTTGTTTTGTCATAAAATAATTATTTAAGTTCATACAAATTTATTTGAAATAAAATAATACTAATCTAATAATATTATGAAAATTAATAACTAAGAGATTTAAAAAATAAATTTGTTTGCCAACCCGATTCAAATAGTAAGGCTATATGAATAAATATTAATTTCAAATCATTATGACTTTTGTTTTATCGTAAAACAAATATTTTTGTTCAAATAAGTTTGTTCAAAATAAAATAATATTAATTTATTAATATTTTGAAAATTAATAAAAGATTTAAAAATAAATATGTTTACCAAACTAGTTTAATTACTTATAACAATTTGAACAATTATTTATTTCAAATCATTATGACCATTTGTTTTGTCATAAAATAATTGTTTCTATTAATAGTCTTATTCAAAATAAAGTAATGCTAATTTATTAATATTTTAAAAATTAATAAGTCATAGATTTAAAAAATGAATTTGTTGGCTTGACCAATGTAAATAGTTATGACTGTTTGAACAATTATCTATTTCAAATTGACTTTTTCTTTTGTCAGAAAATAGTTATTTCTATTCATAAAAGCTTATTCGAAATAACATAATTCTAATTTGTTAATATTTTAAAAATTAATAAGAGATTTAAAAATTGAAACTGTTTATTGAACAAGTTCAAATTGTTATGATTATTTAACAATTACCTATTTTAAATCACTAAACCTTTTATTTTGTCATAAAAGAATTTTTTCTGTTCATACAAGCTTATTTCAATTAAAAAAAATACAAATTTATTAATATTTAGATGAATAATAAGTAAAAGATTTAGAAAATAAATTTGTTTACCGAGTAAGTTTAAATAGTTATGAATATTTGAACAATTACTTATTTTAAATTGCAATGACTTTTTGTTTTATCATAAAATAATTGTTTTTGTTTATACAAGCTTATTTAGATTTAACATTAATTTATTAATATTTCAAAAATTATTGAATAAGAGATTTTAAAAGTGAATCTATTTACCAAACACGTTCAAATAGTTATAACTATTTGAACAATTTTCTATTCCAAATCGTTATGACATTTTGTTTTGTCATAAAATAATTATTTTTGTTCATACAAGCTTAGTCTAAATAAAATAATATAAATTTATTAATATTTCAATAGTCATAACCATTTGAACTAGTTTGGTAAAAAGATTTAGTTTTTAAATCTTCTATTAGTTTTTGAAATAGTAATAATTAGTGTTATTTTATTTTGAATAATTTTGTATGAATATAAACAATTGTTTGATGACAAAACAAAATGTCATAACGATTTGAAGTCGATAACAGCTCAAATGGACTTAACTATTTGGACTTATTCAATAAATAGATTAATTTTTTAAATCTTCAATTTATTAATTTTTAGAATATTAATAAATTAGTATTATTTTATTCTAAATAAACTTGTATGAATAGAAACAATTGTTTTATGACAAAACAAAGGATCATAACGATTTGAAATAAATAATTGTTTAAATAGTCATAACTATTTAAACTCGCTTGATAAACAGATTTATTTTTAAAATCTTTTATTTATTAATTTTGAAATATTAATAAATTATTATTATTTTATTCTGAATAAGGTTTTTTGAACAGAAACAATTGGTTTACTACAAAACAAATGGTCATAATGATTTAAAATAGATAATTGTTCAAGTAGTCATAACTACTTGATTGTGTTCAAAAAATAGATTTATTTTTTAAAATTTTACTTATTAATTTTTGAAACATTAATAAATTTATATTATTTTATTTGAAATAAGCTTGCATGAACAAAACCAATTGTTTTATGACAAAATAAAATGTTATAATATTTTGAAATAGATAATTGTTTAGATAGTCATAACTATCTGAACTTGTTTAGTAAACATATTTATTTTTTTAATTCTCTTACTTTTAAATTTTTGGACTATTAATAAATTAGTATTATTTTATTTCAAATAATCTTACATGAATTGAAACAATTATTTTATTACAAAACAAAAGATCACAATAATTTAAAGTAGATAATTATTCAAATAGTCATGACTATTTAAACTTCTTCAGTAAACATATTTTTTCAAATATTTTACTTATTAATTGTTGAAATATTAATAAAGTAATATTATTTTAATTTGAATAAGCTCGTATGGACAAAAATAATTGCTTTATGAAAAAACAAAAAAGTCATAAGAATTTGAAATAAATAATTATGCAAATAGTCACAACGATTTGAACTTGTTTAATAAACAGATTTATTTTTAAAATCTTTTACTTATTAATTGTCTTAAAATTAATAAATTTGTATTATTTTTTTAAATAAGCTCGTATGAATAGAAACAATCATTTTATGACAAACCAAAAAGTTATAGCGATTCCAAATTGATAATTGCTCAAATAGTCATAACTATTTAAACTTGTTCAGTAAATAGATTCATTTTTTAAAATATCTTGATTATTAATTTTTAGAATATTAATAGCATAGTATTATTTTATTTCAAATAAGCTTATATGAATTGAAATAATTTTTTATGAGAAAACAATAGGTCATAACAATTTGAAATAGATAATTATTCAAATAGTCATGACTATTTCATCTACTTTGATAAACATATTTATTTTTAATTTTTTACTTATTAATTGTCAAAATATTAATAAATTAGTATTATTTAATTTGAATAAGCTTGTATGAATAGATACTATTGTTTTATAATGAACACAAAGTTATAATGATTTGAAATAGATAATTACATAAATATTCATAACTATTTGAACTGATTTGATAAATAGATTTATTTTTTAAATATCTTATTAATTTTCAAAATATTAATATCTTAGTATTATTTTATTCCAAACAAACTTATATGAACAAAAATGTTTGTTTTATGACATAACAAAAATGTTTGTTTTATGACAAAACAAAAGGTCATAACGATTTGAAATAGATAATTGTTCAAATAATAATAATTATTTGAACTGGTTTGACAAACAAATTATTTTTTAAATCTCCTATTGATTAATTTTTGAAATATTAATAAATTTGTTTTATTTTATTTTGAATAAGTTAATAAGAGCTGAAAAAATTGTTTTACAACAAAATAAAAGTTCATAACGATTTGAATAAAGAAGTGTTCATATAGCCTTAGCTATTTGAATTAGTTTGGCAAATAAATTTATATTTTAAATCTCTTAGTTATTAATTTTAGAATATTATTACATTAGTATTATTTTATTCTGAATAAGCTTGTATGAATAGAAATAATTATTTTATTATAGAACAAAAGGCTATAACAACTTGAAATATATAATTGTTCAAATAGTCATAACTATTTGAACTAGTTTGATAAACAAATTTATTTTTTAAATCTCTTATTAATTTTTAAAATATTAATAAATTAATATTATTTTATTTTGAATAAGCTTGTATGATGAAAAATAATTGTTTTATGACAAAACAAAAGTTAATAACAATTTGAAATAGATAATTGTTCAAATGGCCATAATTATTTGAACTGATTCGATAAACTGATTTATATTTTAAATCTCTAACTTGTCAATTTTTATAATATTAATAAAGTAATATTATTTTATTTTAAATAAACTTTTATGAACTGAAACAATTGTTTTATGATAAAATACAAGGTCATAGTGATTTTAAAAAGATAATTATTCAAATAGTCAAAACAATTTGAACTTATTTGGTAAATAGATTTTTTTTAATTTCTTACTTATTAATTTTTTGAATGTTAATAAATTAGTATTATTTTATTTTGAATTAGTATATATGAGCTAAAGCAACTGTTTTATGACTAAACAAAAGGTCAAAATAATTTGAAATAGATAATTGTTCTAATAGTTTTAACTATTTAAAGTGATTTGGTAAACACATTTATTTTTAAATCCTTACTTATTAATGTTTAGAATATTATTAATTTAGCAATATTTTACTTTGAATAAGCTTGTATGAACAGAAATAAATGTTTAGAATAGAACAAAGATATAAAGATTTAAGATGTGTTCAAATAGTCATAACTATTTGAATTGGTTTAATAAAGAGATTTAGGTTTTAAATCTTTTATTAATTTTTGAAATACTAATAAATTACTATTATTTTATTCAAATTAATTTTGTATGAATAGAAACAATTGTTTTACAACAAAACAATGAAATAGATAATATTTCAAATGGACATAACTATTTGAATTTGCTCGGTAAATAGATTAATTTTTTAAATCTTCAACTTATTAATTTTTAGAATATTAATAAATTAGTATTATTTTATTCTAAATAAACTTGTAAGAATAGAAACAATTGTTTTATGACAAAACAAAGGATCATAATGATTTAAAATAAATAATTATTCAAATAGTCATAACTATTTGAATTAGCTTGGTAAACAGATTTATTTTTAAAGTATTTTACGTATTAATTTTAGAATATTAATAAATTAGTATTATTTTATTTTGAATAAGGTTTTTTGAATAGAAACAATTGGTTTACGACAAAACAAATAGTCATAACTATTTGAAATAAATAATTATTCAAATAGTCATAACTATTTGAATGTGTTTAAAAAACAGATTTATGTTTTAAATTTATTCTTATTAATTTTTGGAACATTACTAAGTTTATATTATTTTATTTGAAATAAGCTTCCATAGAACAAAACCAATTGTTTTATGACAAAACAAAAGGTCATAATGTCTTAACATAGATAATTATTCGGATAGTCATAACTATTTGAACTTGTTCAGTAAATAGATTTATTTTTTTAATTCTCTTACTCTTTAATTTTTGTAATAATAATAAATTAGTATTATTTTATTTCAAATAAGCTTACATGAATTGAAAAAATTGATTTATTACAAAACAAAAGGTCACAATGATTTGAAGTAGATAATTATTTAAATAGTTATGACTATTTGAACTTATTTAGTAAACATATATTTTTTAAATCTTTTACTTATTAATTGTCAAAATATTAATAAATTAATATTTTTTTAATCCAAATAAGCTCATATGGATAGAAACAATTGTTTTATGACAAAACAAAAAAGTCATAGGAATTTGAAATAAATAATTATTCAAATAATCATAACGATTTGAACTTGTTCATTAAACATTTTTATTTTTTAAATCTTTTGCTTATTAATTGTCTTAATATTAATAAATTTATATTATTTTATTCAAAATAAGCTTATATGAACAGAAAAAATCCTTTTATGACAAACTAAAAGGTTATAATGATTCCAAATCGATAATTGTTCAAATGGTCATAATTATTTAAACTTGTTTGGTAAATAAATTCATTTTTTAAAATCTCTTAATCATTAATTTTCAGAATATTAATCACATAGTATTATTTTATTTCGAATAACCTTATATGAACTGAAATAATTTTTTAAAGACAAAACAAAAGGTCATAACAATTTAAAATAGATAATTATTCAAATAGTCATAACTATTTGATCTAGTTTGGTAAACATATTTATTTTTTTTAAATTTTTTACTTATTAATTGTCAAAATATTCATAAATTAGTATTATTTTAATCTAAATAAGCTTATATGAACTGAAGCAATTATTTTATTACAAAAGAATAGGTCAAAATAATTTGAAATAGATAATTACTTAAATAGTCATGACTATTTAAACTTGTTTGATAAACATATTTATTTTTAAATCTTTTACTTATTAATTGTTGAAATATTAATAAATTAATATTATTTTAATCCAAATATGCGTGTATGAATAAAAAATATTGTTTTATAACAAAACAAAAAGTCATAACAATTTGAAATAAGTAATTGCTCAAATAGTCATAACTATTTGAATTAGTTTGATATACAAATTTATCTTTTAAATCTCTTATTAATTTTTGACATATTAGTATATTAGTATTATTTTATTCCGAACAAACTTAAATGAAGAAAAACATTTGTTTTACGATAAAACAAATGGTCATAACGATTTAAAATAGATAATTATTCATAGAGCCTTAATTATTTGAACTAGTTTGGCAAAAAAACTTATTTTTGAAATCTCTTATTTATTAATTTTCATAATATTATTATATTAGTATTATTTTATTCTAAATAAGCTTGTGTGAACATAACTAATTGTTTTATGACAAAACAAAAGGTTATAATGATTTGAAATATATAACTGTTCAAATAATAATAACTATTTAAACTGATTCGGTAAATAAATTTATTTTTTAAATCTCCTACTAGTTAATTTTTGAAATATTAAAAATTAGTATTATTTTATTCCGAATAGGCTTATACAATGAAAAACAATTGTTTTATGACAAAGCAAAAGTTCATAATGACTTGAAATAAATAATTGTTCAAATGGCCATAATTATTTAAATTGATTCGATAAATTGATTTATTTTTAAAATCTCCAACTTCTTAATTTTTGAAATATTAACAAAGTAATATTATTTTATTTTGCATAAGCTTTTATGAACTAAAATAATTGTTTTATTATAAAACAAAAGGTCATAATGATTTTAAATAGATAATTATTCAAATAGACTTGACTATTTGAATTTATTCAATAAACATTTTTAAATTTTTTACTTATTAATTTTTTGAATGTTAATAGAATATATTTTTTTACTTTGGATAAGTATGTATGAACTGAAATAATTAGTTTATGAATTAACAAAAGGTTAGAATGATTTGAAATAGATAATTATTCTAATAGTCTTAACTATTTGAATTGGTTCGGCAAATTATTTATTTTTAAAATCTCTTACTTATTAATTTTAGAATATTATTAGTTTAGCTATACTTTACTCTAAATAAGCTTGTATGAACAAAAACAATTATTTTATGACAAAACAAAGATCATAACGATTTAAGATAAATAATTATTCAAATAGTCATATTTGAACTGGTCCGGTAAACTTATTTCGCTTTTAAATATCTTGTTAATTTTTGAAATATTAATAAATTAGTATTATTTTATTCTAAATAATTTTGTATAAATAAAATATTTTTTTACAACAAAACAAAATGTCATAACAAATTGAAATAAATAATTATTCACTATTTGAACTCATTCGGTAAATAGATTTACTTTTTAAATCTTTTACTTATTAATTTTTGAAATATTAATAAATTTATATTATTTTATTTGAAAAAGCTTGCATTAATAGAACCAATTGTTTTATGACAAAACAAAAGGTAATTATGTTTTGAATTCGATAATTATTTAGATAGTCATAACTATTTGAACTTATTCGATAAACAGATTTTTTTTTTACTTCTCTTTCTCATTAATTTTTAGAATATTAATAAATTAGTGTTATTTTACATCAAATAAGCTTACATGAACTGAAACAATTGTTTTATTACAAAAGAAAAAGTCAAAATGATTTGAAATAGATAATTAGTCAAATAGTCGTGACTATTTGAACTTGTTTGGTAAACATATTTATTTTTTAAATCTTTTACTTATTAATTATTGAAATATTAATATATTAATATTATTTTAATCTGAATATACTTTTATGAATAGAACTATTGTTTTATAACATAATAAAAAATCATAGTGATTTGAAATAAATAATTACTTAAATAGTTATAACTATTTGAACTGTTTTGATAAATAGAGTTTATTTTTTAAATCTTTTTTTAATTTTTGAAATATTAGTAGATTAGTATTATTTTTTTCCAAACAAACTTATATGAACAAAAAATTTTGTTTTATGACAAAACAAAAAGGTCGTAACGATTTGAAATTATTAATTGTTCAAATAGTCATAATTATTTGATCTGGTTAGGTAAACAAAATTATTTTTTAAGTCTCTTACTTATTAATTTTTGAAATATTAATAAATTCATTTTATTTTATTCCTAATAAGCTAGTATGAATTGAAAAAATTATTTTATGCCATAACAAAAGGTCTTAACAATTTGCAATAGATAATTGTTCATATAGTTTTAACTGTTTGAATTGGTTTGACAAACAAATTTATTTTTTAAATCTCTTACTTTTTAATTTTCAAAATATTATTAGATTAGCATTATTTTATTTCAAATAAGCTTGTGTGAACATAAATAATTTTTCTTATGATAGAACAAAAGGTTATAATGATTCGATATACAATTGTTCAAATAGCCATAACTATTTCAACTAGTTTGATAAGTTGATTTATTTTTTAAATCTTATACTATTAATTTTTGAAAGATTAATAAATTAGTATTATTTTATTTTGAATAAGCTTGTATGATAAAAAATAATTGTTATATGACCAAACAAAAGGTAAGAATGATTTGAGATAGATAATTATTGAAATTGTCATAATAATTTGAACTAATTTGGTAAACAAATTCACTTTTTAAATTTTCTACTTATTAATTTTTGAAATATTAATAAATTAGTATTATTTTATTTTGAATAAGCTTGTATGAACTGTAACAATTGTTTTATAACGAAACCAAAGGTAATAACAAATTTTAAATAGACAATTGTTTAAATAGTAGTAACTATTTCAATTTGTTTGGTAAATAAATTTTTTTTTATTTGGAATGACTTTTGATAAATGAATAAAGCTTCTCTAAATAGAGACTCAATGACTTTTTAAAAAGTAACTAAAGCTCTTCTAAGCAGAGGCTTAACGACTTTAAAAAATAAATAAGGCTCCTCTAAATAGAGGCTTAATGACTTTAAAAATAAATAAGGCTCATCTAAATAGAGTTTCACGACTTTTAATAAATGAATAAAGCTCCTTTAAACAAAGGCTCAATGACTTTAAAAATAAATAAGGCTCCTCGAAGCAAAGGCTCAAAAACTTTGAAAAATAAATAAGGCCCCTCTAAACAGAGGCTCAATGACTTTAAAAATAAAAAGGATCCTTTAAGTAGAGGCTTAATAACTTTGAAAAATAAATAAGGCTCCTCTAAGTAGAGGCTAAATGGCTTTGAAAAATAAATAAAACTCCTCAACAATCATGTTTAAAGGTCTTATAGATTATCAAAAGAAATTATAGGAGATTATGCCTGGAGGTCTTACAAATCGTTTGTAATATTGAAAAATACTTCTTGGAACAAAGGCTTCACAACTTTAAAATTTTAAAAACTCTTTCTTGCCCATGACTGATTTTCTTGAAATATCCTTTTCCAAGGGTCAGAATCTTACCTCATAGGTTTCTTTTCAAACAAGAATTTGAAATTCTTTCATTGGAAAGTTTTCATATCTATCTTCTCCATGTAGGATCTTGAAGTATCCTTGCTTTCTAAATTCATGCACTAGACATTCTCAAATGCAATGCATGCTATATACTAAACATTTAGAAATACAATGCATGTTATGTAAATGTCAATTAATTAATTTCTTTTCAATTGTGTACTCTAGTTTCTCAAGCTTTTTCCATGAATCTCAAACTCTTCAATCTTCAAGTACAAAGACCAAATCTATTTAATTCTTAATCATCCCTCTCATTTAACTCCCATATTCTCTTCTTAAAGAAATCTTTTTTTCCAAATTCAATGTCCTTACCAAGAACTAAACATTTCATATTCGTCTTTATCACTCTCAACCTTTCCAAGGTAATGTTGAAATCTTTCATGCTATTATTCATTTATCAATCATTATTTCAATTTCAAAAAGTAAAAATGTAATCATACATTTCTTCCATTTTAAGGTATTAAAGGGAAAAACCAAGGGATGAATTAGGAATAAATGGGAAATAGTCAACAAAAGAGAGACACAAGGAATGAAATGAAATGGTAGAACAACTTTGGTCATTAACAAGAAAGAATGGTTACAAAAATGGGTATGGGGTAATAATGCCCAAAATAAATAATCAAGTAATCATGATAATATATCTTGAAGTCTTTTTCGAAAACTCAACCACCTGATGCACCTAACAACTTAGAGCTTATCAGAACATGCTACCCTTTATGTTAGAGAATTCATAAATTCGATGCTGCACCCTCTTCATCTAAGCCACCTTTTCAGGTTTTCAACTTAAATAAACCCCATTTGACTCAAACTACCCTTTTAGGGTTTTTGATTTGAATCCTCTTTTTGCATTTTTTCTTCATTTTTTCCTTTTTCCTTTTCTTTTTTTAAGCATAGTATTTCTTAACAACATCAAAATTTATAGGATTGGGCAAATCATCTCTATCCATTTTTACTAATATTAATGCTCTGCCTGAGAAAGCTCTTTTCACAACATATTGCCTTTCCAAATTTGAAGTCCATTTTCCTCTATTATCATGGTGGCTTGGATGAATTATTTTCAAAACTAACTCCTCTTCTTGGAAACAATAAGGTTGGACCTTTTGATCATGAGCTCTCATCATTTTTCTTTGATAAACCTGACCATGGCACAACATTGTTAATCTATTCTCTTCAATGAAATTCAACTGCTTGTAGTGCTCTTGAATCTCTTCTCTTTAATGACATGCTTATACTGAGCCAAGAAAGATTTGGCTAGGTCCTTCCACATATGAAGCATATGCCAATCTAACTAGATATACTATTTTGCTGTAAATCTAGTTAAACTATCTTGAGAACAATGTATTAGAAGCTTGTCATTATGAGTATGGCCCATCATCTTATGACAAAACATCATAATATGAGTAGATAGACACTTGGTTCCATCAAATTTCTCGAAGTTGGGAACCTTGAATTTTGCCAGTATAACCAAATTAGGCACCAAACAAAGCTCATTTGCATCCATAGTCCCAAAGACATCATTCGTTTCAATAGCTCTCAGTCTTTCTTTAAACAAATCATACTTATTCTTCATCTCACCTCTCACTACTAGCGCAAATATGGCATGTAGTTTTTCTTATTCAATAGGCTCATTTGAATTCGATATAGTGATAGGATCAATTTCCACATGCATCTGAGATGGTTCAGCAAAAGTGAAAGGCTAGGATTGATTAATAAAAGGTCTAGGAAAAGTTTATGTGGCTAGTGACTGTAAATAGATTCCTTGGGAGGTATGAACTTACTGTGGATTAACACATTTTTTATATTTATTTTAATGTAATATAAATATATAAAGATTACCCTTTTGAATAGAAAAATGTACGAGAAAAAAATAAATATCTACAAAGAATATAGCTATCTATAAGAACAATAAGCCATCTATTAGAAGCCATTATTCTATTAAAATTAAATTACATTTTGATTTCAATTGCCCTTGATATTTTCTTTACATGTTCATATACTCGTCAGTTAACTTGAAAAAAAATTTGGAGATCAAATTAACACCGTGAGAAGAATCACAAGTGTTGTAACATATAAGTCTATAAACTTGACTACTAAATATAAAAATAAATAGTTATCAATTTTTTTTATTTATGTGAAATTGGTCAACTGATTGAATTTATCTTATTTTAAAAAAATCCTAAGCTTGACTAGGAATATAAAAGAATAAATTATGGTTTTTTAAATAAAACTGAGTTCAAAAGTTTAATTATGTGTGAAAAATTAGTATCAGTTAATCATATATTATTCTAAAATTGATCTTAATTAAAATGATATTTATAGTCATTGTTTTTATCTTTTCTTAATTAAAAGTAAATAAAAATTCTTTTTATTGGAATATATTTTATATTTTATATTTTCTAAAAGCAATAATAATAACAATAATAAAAATAATAATAATAGTAATAACAATAAATTAATAAACAAATAATAATAATTAAAAAAATAAAAAAAAAAGTAAATGAATGGCAGGAAGGAAAGGAATGACAATACCAAAGTTGGGCAGTGGACATTTCTAAGCTGTTGAATTAAAGGACTGGAAAGACAAATATCCAAGCTTTGGAGTGGCGATCAAGTTGAACAAACCTATTCCTTCATCTTCTTTTTTTTAATGATTTTGTACCTCCCATAAACTCTTGTTTCAAAGAATGTTCGTTATTCTAAAAATAAACCTTGATTTTTCTTTCCCTTTTTTCCCTTAAGTCAGATGGCACTTCCCCTAAATAAACAAAACACAAATTTCAAATTACTCATTAGTTAGACCTACTGGATCAACAAAATTTCAATTTAGTTAATGCTGAACCATACAATAAGTTTAGTTAATGATGTTTGTGTTAATCGAAGGTAAAATATGTTTATTTACTTACAAGTCAAATATGTTAATCATGTTTGTTATAGTTGTGATTTCAAATAGTGTATTTGATTAATTGAAGGTCATTTACATGTTCATATAGTCATTGCTATAGCCAGTTGTTTCATATGACCACCTTGTCTGCAAACAATAGAGAGCAGCCCATGTGGTGGAAAAAATAATTGTATGCATATGTAAAGCCTTTTATAATTGAGATCTTTCTAGAAATTTATCATAATATTTAAACTTGTTTGGTAAATATATTTATCTTTTTAAATCTTTTACTTATTAATTATCAAAATATTAATAAATTAATATTATTTTAGTCCGAGTAAGCTTATATGAATAGAAACAATTGTTTTATGACAAAATAAAAAGTCATAACAATTTGAAACAAACAATTGTTCAAATAGTCATAATGATTTGAACTTGTTTGGTAAATAGAATTATTTTTTAAATATTTTACTTATTAATTGTCTTAATATTAATAAATTTGTATTATTTTGTTTGAAATAAGCTTGTATGAATAGAAAAAATCATTTTATGACAAAACAAAAGGTTACAGTGATTTCAAATAAATAATTGTTCAAATAATCTTAATTATTTAAACTTGTTTGGTAAACAGATTCGTTTTTAAATCTTTTACTCGTTAATTTTTGGAATATTAATAGCTTCATATTATTTTATTCCGAATAAGCATATATGAACTAAAATAGATAATTATTCAAATAGTCATGATTATTTGATCTAGTTCGCTAAACATATTTATTTTTGAAAATTTTTACTTATTAATTGTCAAAATTTTAACAAATTAGTATTATTTTAATCCAAATAAGCCTATATGGACATAAAAATATTGTTTTATAACAAAACAAAACGTCATAATGATTTGAAATAAATAATTACTTAAATAGTCATAATTATTTAAACTGGTTTGATAAACAATTTATTTTTTAAATCTCTTATTAAATTTTGAAATATTAATGGATTTTTATTATTTTATTCCAAACAAATGTATATGAACAAAAACATTTGTTTTATGATAGAAACTTATATTTCTATTAGCATAAAACTTCATTCTATGTTTTTTCAATTCGAAATAGATAATTGCTCAAATAGTCATAATTATTTGAACTAGTTAGGTAAACAAAATTGTTTTTTAAATCTCTTATTAAATTTTGAAATATTAATAAATTCATTTTATTTTATTCCAAGTAAGCTAGTATGAATTGAAAAAATTATTTGATTCCAAACAAAAGGTAATAACAATTTGAAATTGATAATTGTTGAAATTGCCATAATTATTTGCATTGATTCGGTAAACATATTCACTTTTTAAATCACTTTCTTATTAATTTTTGAAATATTAATAATTAATATTATTTTGTTTCAAATAACTTGTATGAACTAAAACAATTGTTTTATGATAGAACAAAAGGTCAAAATGGTTTTAAATAGACAATTGTTTAAATAGTCATAAGCATTAGAATTTGTTCAATAAAAAAATTTATTTTCTTAAACTCTTGCTTATTAATTTTGGAAATATTAAGAAATTAATATTATTTTATTTTGGATAAGCTTTTATGAACTGAAACAATTGTTTTATGTCCAAACAAAAGGTCATAACAATTTTAAATAAATAATTGTTCAAATGGTAATAACTATTTTAGGTTGTTTGATAGACATATTTATTTTTTAAAATCTTTTGCTTATTAATTTTTTGAATGTTAATAAATTTGGATTAATTTATTTTGAATAAGCTTGTAAGATATGAAACAAATATTTCATGACTAAACAAGAGGTCAAAATGATTAAAATAGATAATTATTCTAATAGTTTTAACTATTTGAATGGGTTTGGCAAACACATTTATTTTTTAAATCTCTTATTTATTAATTTTTGAAATATTATTAAATTGGTATTATTTTTAACCAAATAAGCTTCAATGATCAAAAGCAATTGTTTTATGACAAAACAATTATTTTAACAATTTAAGATTGATAATTGTTCAAATAGTCATAACTATTTAAACTAATTTGGTAAATAGATTTATTTTTTAAATCTGTTGCTTATTAATTTTTAAAATATTAATAAAATAGTATTATTTTATTTCAAATAAGCTTGTATGATCAAAACAATTGTTTTATGACAAAACAAAAGGTCATAACGATTTGTAATAGATAATCATTCAAATGACCATAATTATTTTAACTAAATCATAAACAGATTCATTTTTTAAATTTCTTACATAATAATTTAGGAAATACTAATAAATTAGTATTATTTTATTTTGTTTAAGCTTGTATTAACTGAAACAATTGTTTTATGACAAATCAAAAGGTTATAATGATTTTAAATTGACAATTGTTCAAATAATAAAAACTATTTGAACTTATTTGGTAAACAGATTTATTTTTTAAAATCTCTTTCTTTTTAATTTTTCAAATGTTAATAAATTAGTATTAATTTATTTTGAATAAGCTTGTATGAACTGAAACAATTATTTTATAACTAAGCAAAATGTCAAAACAATTTGAAATATGTAATTGTTCTAATAGTCTTAATTATTTGAACTAGTCCAACAATCACTTTATTTTTAAAATCTTACTTACAAAATTTTGGAATATTATTAAATTAGTATTATTTTAATCTAAATAAGCTTGTTTGAAAGGAAATAAATGTTTTATAACAAAATAAATATCATAACGATTTGAAATAGATATTTGTTCAAATAGTAATAACTATTTCAACTTGTTTGAAAAATAGATTTATTTTTTAAAATTTTTAATTTTTAAAATTTTTATACTGATTTGTTTTTTAAATTTTTTACTTATTAATTTTTAAATTATTAATAAAATAGTATTATTTTATTTCAAATACGCTTGTATGATTAGAAACAATTGGTTTATGACAAAATAAAAGGTCATAACTATTTAAAATAGATAATTATTCAAATAGCCATAACTATTTGAATTGTTTAGAAAACAAATTTATTTTTTAATTTTTACTTATTAAGTTTTGGAATATTAATAAATTTATATTATTTTATTCGAAATAAGCTTGTATGAATATAAACCAATTATTTTATGATAAAACAAAATGTTATAATGATTTGAAATCGATATTTGCACAAATAGTCAAACTATTTGAACTTGTTTGTAAACAGATTCATATTTTAAATTTCTTACTCATTAATTTTTGAAATATTAATAAATTAGTATTATTATATTTTGAATGAGCCTGTATGAATTGATAGAATTGTTTTATGATGAAACAAAAGGTCATATCGATTTTAAATAAATAATTATTCAAATAGTTATCACTATTTGAACTAGTTGAGTAAACATATTTATTTTTAAAATCTTTTGCTTATTAATTGTCTAAATATTAATAAATTTATATTATTTTAATTTGAAAAAGCTTGTATAAACAAAGATAATTGTTTTATGACAAAACAAAATGTCATAACGATTTGAAATAATTGTTCAAATAGTCATAACTATTTGAACTTATTTGATAAACATATTATTTTTAAAATTTTTTACTTATTAATTGTCCGAATATTAATAAATTTGAATTATTTTAATTGAAATAAGCTTGTATGAATAGAAAAAAAAATTATTTTATGACAAAACAAAAGGTTATAGTGATTTGAAATAGGTAATTGTTCAAATAATCATAACTATTTAAATCTCTTTGATAAACATATTTAGTTTTTAAATCTCTTACTTATTAAGTTTTGGAATATTAATAAATTAGAATTATTTATTCCAAATTAGCTTATATGAACAGAAACAGTTGTTTTGTGACAAAACAAAGATCATAATGATTTGAAATAGATAATTGTTCATACAGTTATAAGTATTTGTACTAGTCAAGCCAACAGATTCATATTTTAAATCTGTTACTTAGTAATTGTTGGAATATTAACAAATTAGGATTACTTTATTTTGAATAATATAGTATCAATAGAAACAATTGTTTTATGACAAAACAAATGGTTGTAACTATTTAAAATAAATAATCATTCAAATTGTTATAACTAATTGAACTGGTTTGGTAAATAAATTTATTTTTTAAATCTCTTATTAATTTTTAAAATATTAATAAATTAATATTATTTTATTTCGAATAAACTTATATGAACAAAAACATTTGTTTTATGACAAAACAAAAAGTCATAATGATTTGAAATAGATAATTATTCATATAGCCCTAGCTATTTGAATTGGTTTGACAAACAAATCTATTTTTTAAATCGCTTAGTTATTAATTTTCATAATATTATTAGATTTGTATTATTTTATTTTGAATAAACTTGCAGGAACATAAATAATTGTTTTACGACAAAACAAAGGGTTATAATGATTTGAAATATATAATTGTTCAAATAGTCATAGCTATTTGAACTAGTTTAGTAAGCATATTTATTTTTTAAATCACTTACTTATTAATTTTTGAAATATTAATAAATTAGTATTATTTTAATCCAAATAGGCTTATATGATAAAAAAATTGCTTTAAGACAAAACAAAAGTTTATAATGTTTTGAAATAGATAATTGTTCAAATGGTCATAATTATTTCAATTGATTCGATAAACCGATTTATTTTTTTTTAAATCACCAACTTCTTAAATTTTAAAATACTAATAAAGTAATATTATTTTATTTTGGATAAGCTTTTATGATCTGAAATAATTATTTTAAGAGAAAACAAAAGGTCATAATGATTTTAAATAGATAATTGTTCAAATAGTCGTAACTATTTGAACTTGTTTGGTAAACTTTATTTAAAATTTCTTGCTTATTAATTCTTTGAATGTTAATAAAATAATATTATTTTATTTTGAATAAGCATGTATAAACTGAAAAAAAATTTTTATGGCTAAACAAAAGGTCAAAATGATTTGAAATAGATAATTATTCTAATAGTCTTAACTATTTGAACTTGTTTGATAAACACATTTATTTTTTAAATCTCTTATTATTTTTTTAGAATATTTTTAGTTTAGCAATATTTTGCTCCGAATAAGCTTGTATGAATAGAAACAATTGTTTTATGACAAAATAAAGATCATAACAATTTGAGATAGATAATTGTCCAAATAGTCATAACTATTTGAGCTAGTTTGGCAAATAGATTTAGTTTTTAAATCTCTTATTAATTTTTGGAATATTAATAAACTAGCATCATTTTATTCTGAATAATTTTGTATGAATAAAAACAATTATTTTATGACAAAACAAAATATCATAACAAATTGAAATAGATAATTTTTCAAATGGATAAGACTATTTGAACTTGTTCAATAAACAGATTTATTTTTTGAATCTTCAACTTATTAAATTTTAGAATATTACTAAATTAGTATAATTTTATTTCAAACAAACTTATATGAATAGAAACAATTGTTTTATGACAAAGCAAAAGATCATAACGATTTAAATTAAATAATTGTTTAAATAGTTATAACTATTTGAACTCGTTTGATAAATAGATTTATTTTTCAAATCTTTTACTTATTAATTTTTAAAATTTTAATAAATTAGTATTATTTTATTTTGAATATGCTTTTATGCACAGAAACAATTGGTTTATGATAAAACAAAAGGTCATAATGATTCGAAATACATAATTATTCAAATATTCATAACTACTTGAATGTATTCAGAAAATATATTTATTTTTTATATTTTTACTTATTAATTTTTGAAATATTAATAAATTTAAATTATTTTATTCGAAATAAATTTGCATGAACAGAACCAATTGTTTTATGATAAAACGAAAGGTCATAATGTTTTGAAATAAAAAATTATTCAAATAGTCATAACTATTTAAACTTATTCAATAAAAAGATTTTTTTAAAATTTTGTTACTCATTAATATTTGGAATATTAATAAATTAATATTGTTTTACTTTAAATAAGCTTATATGAACTGAAACAATTGTTTTATCACAAAAGAAAAGGTCATAATGATTTGAAATTGATAATTATTCAAATAGCCATGACTATTTGAACTTGTTCAGTAAACATATTTATTTTTTTAAATCGTTTACTTATTAATTGTTGAAATATTAATAAATTAGTATTATTTTAATCCAAATAAACTTGTATAAACAGAAACAATTGTTTTATGTCAAAACAAAAAGTCATAACAAGTTGAAATAAATAATTACTCAAATAGTCATAATGATTTAAACTTGTTTGGTAAATAGATTTATTTTTTAAAATCTTTTACTTATTAACTACCTTAATATTAATAAATTTGTATTATTTTATTTGAAATAAGCTTGTGTGAATAGAAAAAATTATTTTATGACAAAACAAAAGGTTATAGCGATTTTTAATAGATAATTGTTAAAACAGTCATAATTATTTAAACTTGTTAAATAAACAAATTTATTTTTTAAATCTCTTTATTATTGATTTTTAGATTATTACGAAAATTAGTATTATTTTATTTCAAATAAGCTTATATAAATTGAAACAATTCTTTTATGACAAAAACAAAGGATCATAATGATTTGAAATAGATAATTACTCAAATAGTCATAATTATTTGATCTACTTCAATAAACATATCTATTTTTAAAATTTTCTATTTATTAATTGTCGAAACATTAATAAATTAGTATTATTTTAATCTAAATAGCTTGTATGGATAGAAACAATTATTTTAAAACAGAACAAAAAGTCATAACGATTTGAAATAAATAATTGCTCGAATAGTCATAACTATTTAAACTAGTTCGATAAATAGATTTTATTTTTTAAATCTCTTATTAATTTTTGAAATATTAATAGTTTAGTATTACCTTATTTGAACAAACATATATGAACAAAAATATTTATTTTATGACAGAACAAAAATATTTGTTTTAGGTCATAACGATTTGAAATAGATAATTACTATAATAGTCATAATTATTTGAATTGGTTAGGTAAACAGAATTATTTTTTAAATCTCGTACTTATTAATTTTTGAAATACTAATAAATTTATTTTATTTTATTCCAAATAAGTTAGTATGAATTCAAAAAATCTTATTTTATGACAAAACAAAAGGTCATAGTGATTTGAAATAGATAATTGTTTATATATCTTAAATATTTGAACTGGTTCGGTAAACAAATTTATTTTTTAACTCTCTTAGTTATTAATTTTTGGCATATTATTTGATTAGTTTTATTTTATTTTGAATAAGCTCGTATGAATAGAAATAATGGTTTTATGATAGAACAAAAGGTTATAATTATTCAAATAGTCATAACTATTTGAACTAGTTTGGTAAATAGATTTATTTTTCAAATTACTTATTAATTTTTGAAAGATTAATAAATTATCATTATTTTATTCTGAATAAGGTTGAGTGTTCAAAAACAATTGTTATATGACCCAACAAAAGGTAATAACATTTTGAAATAGATAATTGTTGACAGAGCCATAATTGTTTGAGCTAATTCAGCAAAGAGATTCACTTTTTAAATCACTTTGTAATTTTTAGAATATTAATAAATTAGTATCATTTTACTTTGAATAAGGTTGAATGAATTGAAACAATTGTTTTATGACATAAAAATTAGTTCAAATAGTCATAAGAGAAATAGATTTAGTTTTTAAATCTCTTATTAATTTTTGAAATATTAATAAAATAGTATTATTTTGTTTTGAATAATTTTATATGAATAGAAACAATTATTTTACAACAAAACAAAATGTCATAACGATTTGAAATAGATCATGGCTCAAATAGACATAACTATTTGAACTTGTTTGGTAAACCAATTTATTTTGTAAATCTCCAACTTATTAATTTTTAAAATATTAATAAATTAGTATTATTTTATGAAAAGAAACATTTGGTTTATCACAAAACAAAAGGTCATAACGATTTGAAATAGAAAATTGCTCAAATAGTCATAATTATTTGAACGTGTTCAGAAAACATATTTATTTTTTAAAATTTTACTTATTAATTTTTGGAATATTAATAAATTTATATTATTTTATTTGAAATAAGCTTGCATGAATAGAACAATTGTTTTTATGACAAAACAAAAGGCCATAATGTTTTGAAATTTGAAATAGATAATTGTTCAAATAGTCATAACTATTTGAACATGTTTAATAAACAAATTCATTTCTTAATTCTCTTACTCATTAATTTTTGAAATATTAATAAATTAGAATTATTTTATTTCAAATAAGCTTATATGAACTGAAACAATTATTTATTACAAAATAAAAGGTCATAATAATTTGAAATAGATAATTATTCAAATAGTCATGACTATTTGAACTTGTTCAAAAAACATATTTATTTCTTAAATCATTTACTTATTAATTTTCAAAATATTAATAAATTAATATTATTGTAATCCAAATAAGCTCATATAAACAAAAACAATTGTTTTATAACAAAACAAAAAGTTGTAACAATTTGAAATACATAATTCTTCAAATATTCCTAAAGATTTGAACTTGTTTGGTGAACAAATTTATTTTTTAAATCTTTTACTTATTAATTGTCTTAATATTAATAAATTTGTATTATTTTATTAGAAATAAGCTTTTATGAATAGAAAAAATCATTTTATGAACAAACAAAAGGTTCTAGCGATTTCAAATAGATAATTGTTAAAATAGTCATAATTATTTAAACTTGTTTGATAAACAAATTGATTTTTTAAATCTCTTAATTATTAATTTTTGAAATATTAATAACGTAGTATTATTTTATTTTGAATAAGCTTATATGAACAGAAATAATTTTTTTATGACAAAAAAAGTTAATAATGATTTGAAATAGATATTTATTCAAATAGTCATGACTATTTGATCTAGTTTGATAAGCATATTTATTTTTTAAATTTTTTACTTATTAATTATTGAAATATTAATAAATTAGTATTATTTTAATCTGAATAAGCCTATATGAACAGAAACTATTGTTTTATAATAGAACAAAAGGTCATAACAATTTAAAATAAATAATTGCTTAAATAGTCATGACTATGTGAATTGATTTGGTAAATAACTTCATTTTTTAAATTTCTTATTAATTTTTGAAATATTAATAGATTAGTATTTTTTTATTTCAAACAAACTTATATGAACAAAAACATTTGTTTTATGACAAAACAAAAGGTCATAATGATTTAAAATAGATAATTGTTCAAATAGTCATAATTATTTGAATAGGTTAGGTAAATAAAATTATTTTTTAAATCTCTTACATATTAATTTTTGAAATATCAATAAATTCATTTTATTTTATTCCAAATAAGTTAGTATGAATTGAAAAAATTTTTTTATGACAAAACAAAAATGATATGAAATAGATAATTGTTAATATAGTCTTAATTATTAGAACTAGTTTGACAAACAAATTTATTTTTTAAATCTCTTAGTCATTAATTTTTGGAATATTATTATATTAGTATTATTTTATTTCGAATAAGCTTGTATGAATAGAAATAATTGTTTTATGATATAATAGAATGTTATAATGATTTGAAGTATGCAATTATTCAAATAGTCATAACTATTTAAACTGGTTCGGTAAACATTTTTTACTTATTAATTTTTGAAAGATTAATAAATTAGTATTATTTTATTCCAAATAAACTTGTATGATCAAAAACAATTGTTGTATGACCAAACAAAAGGTAATAATGATTTTAAAAAGATAATTGTTGAAATGGACATAATTTTTTGAACTGATTTGGTAAAGAGATTCACTTTTTAAATCACTTACTAATTTTTAGAATATTAATAAATTAGTATCATTTTATTTTCAATAAGCCTGTATGAACTTAAATAATTGTTTTATAACAAAACAACAAGTCATAACGATTTTCAATAGACAATTGTTCAAATAATCATAACTATTTTGATTTGTTCGATAAAACATTTTATCTTTTTTGCTCTTATTAATTTTTGAAATGTTAAGAAATTAGTATTATTTTATTTTGGATAATCTTTTATAAACAGAAACAATTGTTTTATGTCAAAACAAAAGGTCATAATGATTTTAAATAATTAATTATTCAAATAGTCATAACTATTTGAACTTGTTCGGTAAATAGATTTTTTTTTTCACATCTTTTGCTTGTTAATTTTTTGAATGTCAATAAAATTGGATTATTTTATTTTGAATAAGCTTGTAAGATATGAAACAAATATTTTATGACTATAAAAAAGGTCAGAACGATTTAAAATAGGTAATTATTCTAATAGTTTCAACTATTTGAATTGGTACAACAAACACATTTATATTTTAAATCTTTACTTATTAATTTTTGGAATATTATTAAATTGGTATTATTTTTAACTGAATAACCTTCTATGATAAGAAATAATTATTTTATGACAAAACAAAGATCTTAACGATTTGAGATTAATAATTGTTCAAATAGTCATAACTATTTGAACTGGTTTGGTAAACAGATTTATTTTTTTAATTTCTTATTAATTTTTTAAATATTAAAAAATTAGTATTGTTTTATTCCATCTAAGCTTGTATTAACTAAAACAATTATTTTATGACAAATCAAATGGTTATAATGATTTTAAATAGAGAATTGTTCAAATAGTAATAATTATTTGAACTTGTTCAATAAATGCATTTATTTTTTTAAATCTCTTTCTTATTAATTTTTTGAATGTTAATAAATTAGAAATAATTTATTCTGAATAAGCTTATATGAATTAAAACAATTGTTTTATGAATATACAAAATGTCAAAATGATTACATATAGATAATTGTTCTAATAGTCTTAACTATTTGAACTGATTCGTAAATAAATTTATTTTTAAAATCTCTTACTTATTAATTTTCAAAATATTATTAAATTAGTATTATTTTAATTAGAATAAGCTTGTACAAACAAAAAAATTCTTTTATGACAAAAGAAAATGTCATAACGATTTGAAATAGATAATCATTCATATAGTCTTAACTATTTGAATTGGTTTAGTAATTAGATTTATTTTTTAATTTTCTTGGTTATTGAGTTTTTTAATATTATTAAATTAGTATTATTTGATTCCAAGTAAAATAGTATGAACAAAACCAATTGTTTGATGACAAAATAAAAGGTTATAATGATTTAAAATAGATAATTATTCAAAGAGTCAAAACTATTTGAAAATTGGTTTGGTAAACAGATTCACTTTTTAAATCTCTCATTGATTAATTTTATAAATATTAATAAATTAGTATTATTTTATTTAGAACAAACTTATATTAACAAAAACAATTGTTTTATGATAAAACAAAAAGTAATAATGATTTGAAATAGATAATTGTTCAAATAGTTATAATTATTTGTATTGGTCTGATAAATAAAATTATTTTCTAAATCTCTCAGTTATAAATTTTTGAAATATTAATAAATTAGTTGTATTTTATTCCACATATGCTTTTATGAGCTGAAACAAATATTTTATGAGAAAACAAAGATCATAATGATTTGAGATTGATATTTATTAAAATAGTCATAACTATCTGAACTAATTCAAAAAACAGTTTTAGTTTTTAAATTTCTTACTTATTAATTTTCAAAATATTACTAAAGTAGTATTATTTTATTTTGAATAAGTTCTTATAAATTGAAACAATTGTTTTATGACAAAACAAAAAGTCATAATGACTTTAAATAGTTAGATCAATTGTTCAAATAGTCCAATCTATTTGAACTTGTTCTGTAAATAGATTTATTTTTTAAAATCTCACGCTCATTAATTTTTTGAATGTTAATAAATTAGTATTATTTTACTCTAAGTAAGCTTGTATGAATTAAAATAAATGTTTTATGACTAAACAAAGGTCATAACAATTTGAAAGAGATAATTATTTCAATAGTCTTAACTATTTGAATTGGTTCGGTAAACACATTTATTTTCTTAAATCTCTTATTAATTTTTGGAATATTATTAAATTAGTATTACTTTAATTCGAATAAGCATGTATGGAAAGAAACAATTGTTTTATAACAAAATAAAGATCATAATGATTTTAGATAGATAATTACTCAATTAGTCATAACTATTTGAACTGTTTCAGAAAACATATTTAGTTTTTAAATCTCTTATTAATTTTCAAAATATTAATAAATAAATATTACTTTATTCTGAATAATTTTGCATGAATAGAAACAACATTTTATGAAAAAACAAATAGTCATAACAATTTGAATAGAAAATTATTCAAATGGACATGACTATTTGAACTTGTTTGATAAATAGATTTATTTTTTTAAATCTCCTACCTATTAATTTTTAGAATATTAATAAATTAGTATTATTTTATTTCAAATAAACTTGTAAAAATAGAACAATTGTTTTATGACAAAACAAAAGATCATAACTATTTGAACTTGCTGGGTAAACATATTTATTTTTTAAATCTTTTACTTATTAATTTTTGGAATATGAATAAACTAGTATTATTTTATTCAAATATGCATGTATGAACAGAAACAATTGGTTTATGACAAAACAAAAGGTCATTACTATTTCGAATACACATGTATCAATAGAAACAATTGATTTATGACAAAACAAAAGGTCATAACTATTTCAAATAAATAATATTTAATTAGTCATAACTATTTGAACGTGTTTTATGACAAAATAGTCTTAACTATTTGAACTGGTTCGACAAACACATTTATTTTTTAAATCTCTTACTTATTAACTTTTAGAATATTATTAAATTAGTATTATTTTAGTTTGAATAAGCTTGTATGAAAAGAAACAACTATTTTATGACAAAATAAAGATCATAACAATTTGAGATAGATAATTATTAAAATAGTTATAACTATTTAAACTATTTCAATAAATAGATTTAGTTTTTAAATCTCTTATTAATTTTCAATTATTAATAGGTTAGTATTATTTTATTTTGAATAATTTTGCATGAACATAAATAATTGTTTATGACAAAACAGAAGGTCATAATAATTTGAAATAGATAATTGTTCAAATGGACATGACTATTTGAACTTATTCGATAAGCAAATTTATTTTTTAAATATCCTACCTATTAATTTTTAGAATATTAATAAATTAATATTATTTTATTCTGAATAAACTTGTGTGAATAAAAACAATTGCTTTATGACAAAACAAAAGATCATAACTATTTAAAATAAATAATTGTTCAAACAATTATAACTATTTGAACTTACTCGATAAACAGATTTATTTTTTAAATCTTTTACTTATTAATTTTTGGAATATTGATAAAATAATATTATTTTATTTTTATACACTTGTATGAACAAAAATAATTGGTTTATGACAAAACAAAGATCCTAACTATTTGAAATAGATAATTGTTCAAATAGTTCTAACTATTTGAATGTGTTTAGAAAACATATTTATTTTTTAAATTCTCACTTATTAATTTTTGGAATATTAATAAATTTATATTGTTTTATTTAGAATAAGCTTGTATAAACAAAAACAATTGTTTTATGATAAAACAAAAGGTTATAATGATTTGAAATAGATAATTATTCAAATAGTCATAACTATTTGAGCTTGTTCGATAAATAGATTCATTTTTTAACTTTTTTACTCATCAGAATATTAATAAATTAGTATTATTTTATTTTGAATAAGCCTATGTGAACTAATACAATTTTTTTATGATGAAACAAAAGGTCATAATAATTTGAAATAGATAATTATTCAAATAGTTATAACTATTTGAACTTGTTCGGTAAACATGTTTATTTTTAAAATCTTCTACTTATTAACTATCGAAATATTAATAAACTAATATTATTTTAATCTAAATAAGCTTATATAAACAAAACAAAAGGTTATGGCAATTTGAAATAGGCAATTGTCCAAATAGTTATAACTATTTAAATTTTTTTATAAACAAATTCAGTTTTTAAATCCCTTATTTATTAAATTTTGAAATATTACTAAATTAGAATCATCTTATTCTGAATAAGCTTGTATGAAAAAAATAATTGTTTTGTGACAAAATAAAGGGTCATAATGATTTAAAATAGATAATTGTTCAAACAATCATAACTATTTGTACTGGTCAAGCCAACAGATTCATTTTTTAAAATCCATTACTTATTAATTTTTAAAATATTAATAAATTAGCATTACTTTATTTTGAATAAGACTGCATTAATAAAAATAATTGTTTTATGACAAAACAAATGGCCATAAAGTTATGAAATAAATAATTGTTTAAATTATTATAACTAATTGAACTGATTTTATGAACAAATTTATTTTTTAAATCTCTTATTAATTTTTAAAATATTAATAAATTAATATTATTTTATTCTAAATAAACTTATATGAACAAAAACATTTGTTTTATGACAAAACAAAAGGACATAATGATTTGAAATATATAATTATTTATATAGCCTTAACTTTTTGAACCGGTTTAACAAACAAATTTATTTTTCAAATCTCTTAGCTATTAATTTTCATAATATTATTAGATTGGTATTATTTATTTCGAATAAGCTTGCATGAATGTAAATAATTCTTTTATGACAAAACAGAAGGTTATAATTACTTGAAATATATAATTGTTAAATAGTTATAATTATTTGAGCTAGTTCAGTAAACAGATAATCTCTTAATTATTAATTTTTTAAATATTAATAAATTAGTATTATTTTATTTTGAATAGGCTTGTATGATGAAAAAATTTTGTTTTATGACAAAACAAAAGTTCAAAACGATTTGAAAAAGATAATTGTTCAAATGGCCATAACTATTTGAACTAATTCAATAGATTGATATATGCTTTAAATCTCCAACTTCTCAATTTTTAAAGTTTTAATAAAGTAATATTATTTTATTTTGGATACACTTTTATGAAATGAAACAATTGTTTTATGATAAAACAAAAAGGTCATAAAAATTTTAAATAGATAATTGTTCAAATTGTCCAAATAGTCAAAAGTATTTAAACATGTTTGGTAAATAGATTTATTTTTTAAAATTCTTTGCTTATTAATTTTTTGAATGTTAATAAAATAGTTTTATTTTATCACTAAACAAAAGTTTAGAATGATTTGAAATAGATAATTATTCTAATAGTCTTAACTATTTGAACTGGTTTGACAAATACATTTATATTTTAAGCCGCTTACTTATAAATTTTTAGAATATTATTGGTTTAGCAATATTTTACTCCAAATAAGTTTATATGGATAGAAACAATTGTTTTATGACAAAAAAAGATCATACCAATTTGAGATAAATAATTGTTCAAATAGTCATAACTATTTGAACTGGTTTGGTAAATAGATTTAATTTTTAAATCTCTTATTAATTTTCAAAATATTAATAAATTGGTATTATTTTATTTTGAATAATTTTGTAAGAATAGAAACACTTGTTTTATGACAAAACAAAAGATCATAATGATTTGAAATAAATAATTATTTAAATAGTCATAACTATTTGAACTCACTCAATAAACAGATTTATTTTTTAAATCTCTTACTTATTAATTTTTGGAATTTTAATAAATTAGTATTATTTTATTCCAAATAAGCTTTCATGAATAGAAACAATTGGCTTATGACAAAACAAAAGGTCATAACAATTTGAAATTGATAATTATTCAAATAGTTATAACCATTTGAACGTGTTCAGAAAATAGATTTATTATTTAAATTTTTACTTGTTAATCTTTGGAATTTTGGTAAATTTATATTATATTATTCCAAATAAGCTTGTATGAATAGAAACAATTGTTTTATGGCAAAATAATGGGTCATAATGATTTGAAATAGACAATTGTTCAAATAGTCATAACTATTTGAACTTGTTCAGTAAACATATTCATTTTTTTAAATCTCTTATTCATTAATTTTTGAAATAGTAATAAGTTAGTATTATTTTATTTCGAATAAACCTATGTGAATTGATATAATTATTTTATGATGAAACAAAATATCATAATGATTTGAAATAGATAATTATTCAAATAGTTATTACTATTTGAACTTGTTTGGTAAACATATTTTTTAAAAATCCTATTAGTTCTCAAAATATTAATAAATTAATATTATTTTGATCCGAATAAGCTAGTGTGAACAAAAATAATTGTTTTATGACAAAACAAAAAGTCATAATGATTTGTTGTTCAAATAATCATAACAATTTGAAATTATTTGGTAAACAAATTTGAAATAAGCTTGTATGAATAGTAAAAATTATTTTATGACAATACAAATGGTTATAGCAATTTGAAATAGATAATTGCTCAAATATCCATAACTATTTGAACTTGTTTAGTAAACAAATTCATTTTTTAAATCTTTTATTAATTTTTAGAATATTAATAAATTAGGATTATGTTATTCTGAATAAGTTTGTACGAACAGAAATAATTGTTTTGTGACAAAACAAAAGGTCATAATGATTTGAAATAGATAATTGTTCAAATAATCATAATTGTTTGCATTGGTCAGGCTAACAGGTATATTTTCTAAATTCATTACTTATTAATTTTCAAAATATTAATAAATTAGCATTACTTTATTTTGAATAAGACTATGAACAGAAAGAATTGTTTTATGATAAAACAAATGGACATAACAATTTGAAATAAATAATTGTTCATATAGTTATAACTAATTGAATTGGTTTGGCAAACATATTTATTTTTTAAATCTTCTACTTATTAATTTTTGAAATATTAATAAATTAATATTATTATATTTTGAACATACTTATATGAACAAAAAAAAATTGTCTTTCGGTAAAACAAAAGGTAATAACGATTTGAAATAGATAATTGTTCAAGTAGTCATAATTATTTGAACTCCAAACAAAATTGTTATGTCTGGAAATAGATTATTATTCATATAGCCTTAACTATTTAAATTGGTTTGGCAAACAAATTTATTTTTTAAATCTTATAGTTATTAATTTTCATAATATTATTAGATTAATATTATTTTATTCCAAATAAGCTTGTATGAACATAACTAATTATTTTTTGACAAAAACAAAGGTTATAACAATTTGAAATATATAATTGTTCAAACAATTATAACTATTTAAACTGGTTTGGTAAACATATTTATTTTTTAAATCACCTACTTATTAATTTTTGAAATATTAATAAATTAGTATTATTTTATTCCAAATAGGCTTGTATGATGAAAAACAATTGTTTTATGACAAAACAAAAGTTCGTAACAATTTGAAATAGATAATTGTTCAAATGGCCATAATTATTTGAATTGATTCGATAAATAGATTTATTTTTAAATCTCCAACTCTTTGAACATGTTAAAAAAATAGATTTATTTTTTAAATTTTCACTAATTAATTTTTGGAATATTAAGAAAATTAAATTATTTTATTCGAAATAAGCTTGCATGAACAAAACCAATTGTTTTTATGACAAAACAAAATGTCATAATGCTTTGTGATATTTAATTGTTCAAATAGTCATAATTATTTGAACTTATTCGATAAACAAATTCTTTTTTAATTCTCTTACTCATTAATTTTTAGAATATTAATAAATTAGTATTATTTTACTTTAAATAAGCTTCTATGGACTGAAACAATTATTTTATTATAAAAGAAATGATTATAATAATTTGAAATAGATAATTATTCAAATAGTCAATACTATTTGAATTTGTTCATTAAATAGATTTATTTTTTAAATCTTTTACTTATTACTTGTCAAATTATTAATAAATTAATATTATTTTAATCTGAATAAACTTGTATGAAAAGAAACAAATATTTTATGTCAAAAAAAGTCATAAAATTTGAAATAAATAATTTTTCAAATAGTCAAAACGATTTGAACTTAATTGGTAAACAGTTTTATTTTTTAAATCTTTTATTTATTAATTGTCTTAATATTAATAAATTTATATTATTTTATTTGAAAAAAGCTTGTATGAACAAAAAATTTTCTTTTATAACAAAACAAAAGGTTATAGTGATTTCAAATATATAATTGTTCGAACAATCATAATTATTTAAACTTATTTAGTAAAGAGATTCATTTTTAAATCTCTTTATTATTAATTTTTGGATTATTAATAAATTAGTATTATTTTATTTCAAATAAGCTTCTGTGACCTAAAACAATTCTTTTATGACAAAACAAAAGGTTGTAATGATTTGAAATATATAATTTTTCAAATAGTCATGATTATTTGATCTAGTTCAGTAAACATATTTATTTTTAAAATTTTTTAGTTATTAAATATCGATATATTAATAAATTAGCATTATTTTAATTGGAATAAGCTTGTTTGAACAAAAACAATCATTTTAGAACATAACAAAATGTCATAACAATTTAAAATAAATAATTGTTAAAATAGTCATAACTATTTGAACTAGTTTGATAAATAGATTTTTCTTAAAAAAATCTCTTATTGATTTTCAAAATATTAATAGATTAGTATTACTTTATTTTGAACAAACTTATATGAACAAAAACATTTGTTTTATTACAAAATAAAAGGTCATAATGATTTCAAATATATAATTAATCAAATAGTCATAATTATTTGAACTAGTTAGGTAAACAAAATTATTTTTAAATCTCTTAATTATTAATTTTTAAAATATTAATAAATTCATTTTATTTTATTCCAAATAAACTAGTATGAATTCAAAAAAACTTATTTTATGACAAAACAAAAAGTCAAAATGATTTGAAATAAAATATTTCTTCACATAGTCTTAAATAGTTAAAATGGTTCGACAAACAATTAATTTTTGAAATATTAT
This sequence comes from Durio zibethinus, assembly GCF_002303985.1. The sequence goes on from NW_019168093.1 coordinate 193,910, forward strand.
TAGATTAGTATTATTTTATTTTGAATAAACTTGTATGAACAAAAATAATAAATTTATAACAAAACAAAAATTTTTAGCGATTTGAAGTTTACATTATTCAAAAAGTTATAACTATGTAAACTAGTTCGGTAAATAGATTTATTTTTTAAATCTCTTATTAATTTTTGAAAGATTAATAATTAGTATTATTTTATTTCAAATAAGCTTGAATGTTCAAAAACAATTGGTATATGACCAAACAAAAGATAATAATGATTTGAAATAGATAATTATTGACATGGCCATAACTATGTGAACTTGCTCAATAAACAAATTTATTTTTTAAAATCTTTTACTTATTTTTTTTTTGGAATTTTAATAAATTAATATTATTTTATTCTTAATAAGCCTATGAACAAAAACAATTGGTTTATGACAAAACAAAATGTTTTAACGATTTGAAATAGATAATTGTTCAAATTGGAATTGGTTCGATAAACAGATTTATTTTTTAAATCTCCTACTTTTTAATTTTTGAAATATTAATAAATTAGTATAATTTTATTTGAAATAGGCTTGTATGATGAAAAATAATTATTTTAGGACAAAACAAAATTTTATAACAAATTGAAATGGATAAATGTTTTAATAGCCATAATTATTTGAACCGATTTGATAAACTGACTTATTTTTTAAATCTCAACCTATCAATTTTTGTATATTAATAAAGTAATATTATTTTATTTTAGATAAGATTTTATGAATTGAAACAATTGTTTATGATAAAACAAAAGGTCATATTTATTTTAAATAGATAGTTGTTCAAATAGTTGTAACTATTTGAACTTGTTCAGTAAACAAATTTATTTTTTTAAAATTTAATTTTCTAAATGTTAATAAATTAGTATCATTTTATTTTGAATAAGCTTCCATGAATAAAATGATTTGAAATAGATAATTGTTCTAATAGTCTAAACTATTTGAATTGGTTCGACAAACACTTTTATTTTTTAAATCTCATACTTATTAACATTTAGAATATTCTTAATTTAGCAATATTTTACTCCAAATAAGCTTGTCTAAATGAAAATAATTATTTTATGACAAAACAAAGATCATAATGATTTGAGATAGATAATAGTTTAAATAGTTATAACTATTTGAACTGGTTCAATAAACAGATTTAGTTTTTAAATCTCTTATTAATTTTCAAAATATTAATAAATTATTATTATTATTTTATTACGAATAATTTTGTATGAATAGAAACAATTGTTTTATGACAAAACAAAATGTCATAACGATTTGAAATATACATGTCCATTTGAACTTGTTTGATGAATAGATTTATTTTTTAAATCTCCAACTTATTAATTTTTAGAATATTAATAAATTAGTATTATTTTATTTCAAATAAACATGTATGAATAGAAACAATTATTTTATAATAAAACAAAAGATCTTATCGATTTGAAATAAATAATTGTTTAAATAGTCACAACTATTTGAACTTTCTCAATAAACATATTTATTTTTTAAATCTTTTACTTACTAATTTTTGGAATTTTAATAAATTAATATTATTTTATTCTGAATAAACCTTTATGAATAGAAACAATTGGTTTATGACAAAACAAAAGGTTATAACAATTTGAAATAGATAATTTTTTAAATAGTCATAACTATTTAAACATATTTAGAAAACAGATTTATTTTTAAAATTTTTACTTATTAATTTTTGGAATATTAATAAATTTATATTATTTTATTCAAAATAAACTTGTTGGAACAAAATGAATTGTTTTATGACAAAACAAAAGGTCATAATGTTTTGAAATAGATAATTATTCAAATAGTAATAATTATTTGAACATGTTTGGCGAATAGATTCATTTTGTAATTTCTTACTCATTAATTTTTAAAATATTAATAAATTAGTATTATTTTATTTCAAATAAGCTTATTTGAATTGGAACAATTGTTTTATTGCAAAACAAAAGGTCATAACGATTTGAAATAATTAATTATTCAAATAGTCATGGCTATTTCAACTTGTTTCATAAGCATATATATTTTTAAATATTTTACTTATTAATTGTCAAAATATTAATAAATTAAAATTATTTTAATTCAAATAATCTTTTATGAATAGAAACAATTATTTTATGCAAACAAAAAGTCATAACAATTTGAAATAAAATAATTGTTCAAATAATCATAATGATTTGAACTTCTTCGATAAACAGATATATTTTTAAATCTTTTACTTATTAATTGTCTTAATACTAATAAATTTGTATTATTTTATTTAAAATAAGCTTGTATAGATAAAAAAAATTATTCTATGACAAAACAAAAGCTTATATCAATTTCAAATCGATAATTGTTCAAGTAGTCATAATTATTTAAATTTATTTGATAAACAGATTCATTTTTAAATCTTTTAATTATTAATTTTTGGAATATTAATATATTGGTATTATTTTATTTTGAATAAACTTATATAAACTAAAGCAATTCTTTTATGACCAAACAAAATGTCATAACGATTTGAAATAGATAATTATTTAAATAGTCATGGCTGTTTGATCTAGTTTGGTAAACATATTTATTTTTAAAATTTTTTACTTATTAATTGTTGAAATATTAATAAATTAGTATTATTTTAATATGAATTGTATGAACATAAAAAATTTTACTAAACAAATGACCAAAATGATTCTAAATAGAAAATTGTTCAAATAGTCATGACTATTTAAACTTGTTCAGTAAATATATTTATTTTTTAAAATCTTTTACTTATTAATTATCAAAATATTAATAAATTAATATTATTTTAATCTGAATAAGCTTATATGAATAGAAACAATTATTTTATAACAAAACAAAAAGTCATAACAATTTGAAACAAATAACTGTTCAAATAGTCATAATGATTTGACCTTGTTCAGTAAACAATTTTATTTTTTAAATCTTTTACTTATTAATTATCTTGATATAATAAATTTGTATTATTTTATTCAAAATAAGCTTGTATGAACAGAAAAAATCATTTTATGACAAAACAAAAGGTTATAGTGATTCAAATAGATAATTATTCAAATAGTCCTAATTATCTAAATTTGTTAGGTAAACAAATTTGTTTTTTAAATCTCTTAGTCATTAATTTTTGGAATATTAATAGCTTAGTATTATTTTATTTCGAATAAGCTTATATGAACTAAAATAGATAATTATTCAAATAGTCATGATTATTTGATCTAGTTCACTAAACATATTTATTTTTGAAATTTTTTACTTATTAATTGTCAAAATATTAATAAATTAGTATTATTTTAATCCAAATAAGCTTATATAAACAGAACCATTGTTTTATAATAGAACAAAAAGTCATAATGATTTGAAATAAATAATTGCTTAAATAGTCATAATTATTTGAACTGATTTCATAAACGATTTATTTTTTAAATCTCTTATTAATTTTTGTAATATTAATAGATTTGTATTATTTTATTCCAAACAAACATATATGAACAAAAACATTTGCTTTATGAAAAAACAAAAGGTCATAACAATTTGAAATAGATAATTGTTTAAATAGTCATAATTATTTGAACTAGTTAGGTAAAAAAAATTATTTTTTAAATCTTTTACTTATTAATTTTTGAAATATTAATAGATTCATTTTATTTTATTCTAAGCTAGTATGAATTGAAAAAATTATTTGATTCCAAAAAAAAGGTAATAACGATTTGAAATTGATAATTGTTGAAATGGCCATAATTATTTGAACTGATTCGGTAAACATTTTCACATTTTAAATCACTTACTTATTAATTTTTGGAATATTAATAAAGTAGTATTATTTTATTTCAAATAAACTTGTATGAACTAAAACAATTATTTTATGACAAAACAAAACGTCATAACGATTTTAAATAGACAATTGTTTAAATAGTCATAAGTATTAGAATTTGTTCAATAAAAAAATTTAGTTTTTTAAACTCTTGCTTATTTAATTTTGGAAATATTAAGAAATTAGTATTATTTTATTTTAGATAAGCTTTTATGAATTGAAACAATCGTTATATGTCAAAAAAAAGTTATAACAATTTTAAATAAATAATTGTTCAAATGGTAATAACTATTTTGGTTGTTTGATAGATAGATTTATTTTTTTTCAAATCTTTTGCAAATTAATTTTTTGAATGTTAATAAATTTGGATTAATTTATTTTGAATAAGCTTGTAAGATATGAAACAAATATTTTATAACTAAACAAGAGGTCAGAACGATTTAAAATAGGTAATTATTCTAATAGTTTTAACTATTTGAATTGATTCGGTAAGCACATTTATTTTTTAAATCTCTTACTTATTAATTTTTGGAATATTATTAAATTAGTATTATTTTTAATTGAATAAGCTTCAATGATCAGAAGCAATTGTTTTATGACAAAGTAATGATTTTAATAATTTGAGATTGATAATTGTTTAAATAGTCATAACTAATTTGGTAATTTGGTAAACAGATTTATTTTTTAAATTTGTTACTTACTAATTTTTGAAATATTAATAAAATAGTATTATTTTATTTCAAATAAGCTTGTATAATTAAAAACAATTATTTTATGACAAAACAAAAGGTCATAATGATTTGTAATAGATAATAATTCAAATGGCCATAATAATTTTAACAGATTCAGTAAACAGATTTATTTTTTAAATTTTTGACTTAATAATTTATGAAATATTAATAAATTAGTATTATTTTGTTCTATCTAAGCTTGTATTAACTGAAACAATTGTTTTATGACAAATCAAAAGGTTATAGCAATTTTTAATTGACAATTGTTCAAATAATAAAAACTATTTGAACTTGTTTAGAAAATATATTTATTTTTTAAAATCTCTTTCTTTTTAATTTTTCAAATGTTAATAAATTAGTATTAATTTATTCTGAATAAGCTTGCGTGAACAGAAACAATAGTTTTATGACTAACCAAAAGGTCATAACAATTTGAAATATGTAATTGTTCTAATAGTCTTAACTATTTGAACTAGTCCGGCAATCACATTATTTTTTAAATCTCTTACTTACAAATTTTTGGAATATTATTAAATTAGTATTATGTTAATCCAAATAGGTTTGTATGAAAAGAAACAACTATTTTATAACAAAATAAATGTCATCATGATTTGAGATATATATTTGTTCAAATAGTCATAACTATTTGAACTTATTTGGAAAATAGATTTATTTTTTAAAATTTTTAAACATATTTGTTTTTAAAATTTTTTACTTATTAATTTTTGAAATATTAATAAATTAGTATTATTTTATTTCAAATATGCTTGTATGAACAAAAACAATTGGTTTATGACAAAACAAAGGTCATAACTATTTAAAATAATAATTATTCAAATAGCCTTAACTATTTGAACTGTTTAGAAAAAAATATTTATTTTTTTAATTTTTACTTATTAAATTTTGCAATATTAATAAATTTATACTATTTTATTTGAATATTTAATTATTTCAAATCATTATGACCTTTTGTTTTGTAGTAAAACAATTGTTCCAATTCAAATAAGCTTATTTGAAATAAAATAATACTAATTTATTAATATTTTGAAAATTAATGAGTAAGAAATTACAAAATGAATCTATTCACCAAACATGTTCAAATAATTATTACTATTTGAATAATTATCTATTTCAAAACATTATGACCTTTTGTTTTGTTATAAAACAATTGGTTCTGTTCGTGCAAGTTTATTTTGAATAAAATAATATAAATTTATTAATATTCCAAAAATTAATAAGTTAAAATTTAAAAAATAAATATGTTTTCTAAATATGTTGAAATAGTTATGACTATTTAAAAAAGTATCTATTTCAAATTGTTATAACATTTTGTTTTGTCATAAACCAATTGTTTCTATTCATAAAGGTTTATTCAGAATAAAATAATATTAATTTATTAAAATTCCAAAAATTAGTAAGTAAAAGATTTAAAAAATAAATATGTTTATTGAGAAAGTTCAAATAGTTGTGACTATTTGAACAATTATTTATTTCAAATCGATAAGATCTTTTGTTTTATTATAAAACAATTTTTTCTAATCACACATGTTTATTTGAAAGAAAATAATACTGATCTATTAATATTCTAAAAATTAATAAGTTGGAGATTTAAAAAATAAATCTATTCATCAAACAAGTTCAAATGGACATGTCCATTTGAACTATTATATATTTCAAATCATTATGATATTTTGTTTTGTCATAAAACAATTGTTTCTATTCATACAAAATTATTCGTAATAAAATAATAATAATAATTTATTAATATTTTGAAAATTAATAAGAGATTTAAAAACTAAATCTGTTTATTGAACCAATTCAAATAGTTATGACTATTTAAACTATTATCTATCTCAAATCATTATGATCTTTGTTTTGTCATAAAATAATTATTTTTGTTTAGACAAGCTTATTTGGAGTAAAATATTGCTAAATTAAGAATATTCTAAAAATTAATAGGTATGAGATTTAAAAAATAAATGTGTTTGTCGAACCAATTCAAATAGTTTAGACTATTAGAACAATTATCTATTTCAAATAATTTTATTTATGCAAGCTTATTCAAAATAAAATGATACTAATTTATTAACATTTAGAAAATTAATAAACAAGAAATTTTTAAAAAATAAATTTGTTTACCGAACAAGTTCAAATAGTTACAACTATTTGAACAACTATCTATTTAAAATAAATATGACCTTTTGTTTTATCATAAACAACTGTTTCAGTTCATAAAAGTTTATCTAAAATAAAATAATATTACTTTATTAATATACAAAAATTGATAGGTTGAGATTTAAAAAATAAGTCAGTTTATCAAATCGGTTCAAATAATTATGGCTATTAGAACAATTATCCATTTCAATTTGTTATAAACTTTTGTTTTGTCCTAAAATAATTATTTTTCATCATACAAGCCTATTTCAAATAAAATTATACTAATTTATTAATATTTCAAAAATTAATAAGTAGGAGATTTAAAAAAAAAAAATCTGTTTATCGAACTAATTCCAATTTGAACAATTATCTATTTCAAATCGTTAAAATATTTTGTTTTATCATAAACCAATTGTTTTTGTTCATAGGCTTATTAAGAATAAAATAATATTAATTTATCAAAATTCCAAAAATAAATAAGTAAAAGATTTTAAAAAATAAATCTATTTATTGAGCAAGTTCACATAGTTATGGCCATGTCAATAATTATCTATTTCAAATCATTATTATCTTTTGTTTGGTCATATACCAATTGTTTTTGAACATTCAAGCTTATTTGAAATAAAATAATACTAATTATTAATCTTTCAAAAATTAATAAGTAAGAGATTTAAAAAATAAATTTGTTTACCGAACTAGTTCACATAGTTATAACTATTTGAATAATGTAAACTTCAAATCATTAAAAAAAATTTTTGTTATAAATTTATTTATTTTTTCATACAAGTTTATTCAAAATAAAATAATACTAATCTAATTATATTTCAAAAATTAATAACTAAGAGAATTAAAAAAAATTTGTTTGTTAAACCATTTTAACTATTTAAGACTATGTGAATAAATATTTATTTCAAATCATTTTGACTTTTTGTTTTGTCATAAAATAAGTCTTTTTGAATTCATACTAGTTTATTTGGAATAAAATAAAATGAATTTATTAATATTTTGAAAATTAATAATTAAGAGATTTAAAAAAAATTTTGTTTACCTAACCAGTTCAAATAATTATAACTATTTGAAAAATTATATATTTCAAATGGTTACAACCTTTTGTTTTGTCATAAAAGAATTGTTTTAGTTCATATAAGCTTATTTGAAATAAAATATTACTAATTTATTAATAATCCAAAAATTAATAATAAAGAGATTTAAAAATGAATCTCTTTACTAAATAAGTTTAAATAATTATGACTGTTTGAATAATTATCTATTTGAAATCACTATAACCTTTTGTTTTGTCATAAAAGAAAATTTTTTGTTCATACAAGCTTTTTTCAAATAAAATAATATAAATTTATTAATTTTAAGACAATTAATAAGTAAAAGATTAAAAAAATAAAACTATTTACCAATCAAGTTCAAATCATTTTGACTATTTTGAAAAATTATTTATTTCAAATTTCTTGATGTTATGATCAATAGTGCACCTTGATTGATCAAATTGTGTTTATCTAAATTTTTTTGTGATTTGTGCATGATTGTATGCTTGAATGATCATATTGCTAGGTTTTTAAATCTTTTCATTAAAAAAAATGCTACAAAAAAAATCAATCGATCCCCTTTGGAATGGATCGATTAGTTCCTTACCCCGTAGCCAAATTAAAGGGAAAACATAGGGGATCGATCGATCCTCTTTGAACAGGATTGATCGATTGTGCTTCTAGTAGCCAATTTTAGTCGAAACCATGCAAAACTGATCGATCCCCTTAGGACAGGATCGATCGAGATTCAACCAGTGGCTAAAAGAAATTGGAAACGTGTAAAATTGATCGATCCCCTTCAAAACCAATCAATCAGTTCCATGCAAGAACCATAACTAATCGATCCCCTACTTCAATCAATCGATTGGGTCATGTCTTTTTGGCATGATAAACTCAGGTCTCCCGCAGTTTGATTGATCATTTCAGCTTTCTTCTCCTATTCGTCTTCTTCCTAAACTTATCTTCTCCAAACCTTAAACATTCTCACTCATTTCTCATCTAAAATTGATTCTTCTTAGCTACATCTTTTGCAAATTTCTTCACTCCAACTTGATCTCTTGCCAAAATTCCTCCTTAAAACCCATCAAATCCCATAAAAATTGATATCCATCTTTTCTTACTCTAAAAGGTTAATCTACCACACTCACTCACCTTCTTGCATCTCACATACATATTTTACTCTTTATCACCTACTATCACAAATTCCCTCATCAATTTCATCTCAACATGGCACCAAAAACCAAAGTCACTATCGGACGAAGAAATCCTCCAAGGGAGGCTTCAAGCTCAACAATGAAGCCATCTTTCAATCAAAATTTCAACAATCTAGATGCAAAAGACCGGTATGAGATACATTTTATGCCTAAGGAAGTAAAGTATGAAAGGGTAATTTCACTAGATTTCTTTCAATCAATAGATTTTTGTTACTTGTATGCTTTTGAAAATTTTGGATGGCTACATTATTTATGCATGAAAGGTCTATTATTTGAGAATTTAGTAAGAGTTTTCTATAGTAATGCTAGCTGTGTCCAAATTGAAGGATCAAATAGGCATTACCTTGATAGATTTAGAACTTATGTGATGGAGAGGGAAATATTAGTTACCAAACAAGTGCTAGCTGAAGCTTTTAATTAAATGATGAGGGGGAAACAAACACTAGATGTGACATGGTGCAACTTGCTCAAGACATCTTTAGCAATCACAATCTACAAGTTGCTTTCACTCAAGCTTCTAGGTTATCCATGCATGATAGGTTGCTACACCGCATTACTACTCATGTTTTAGCACCTTTTGGGACACAATACTCCACCATTAGGAAGCAAGATTATTGGTGGATGTATAAGATCAAAAATGGACAGAAAGCTAATTTGGTACACTTCATTTTTCATGGTATGATGAGGATAGTTCAAAACAAAGATTATACCTTGGTATATGGGTATGCCATAAGTAATCTTTTGAGGCATTTGGAGGTGAATACAAGAGGAGATAAGGAGATGGTATTCAATGACCCATTTAGAGTTTTTAGGGCTCCTACATTGTATAGCATGGGGTATGTTCAAAATGCAGTTGGACTATAGGTTAAAAAGGGTGATATTGAAGCTGCACAAGAAGATGAGGAAGAGCAAGAACCTTTGGATATGCCTGAACCTCAAGATGAACCCTCTACCTTACCATTCAATACTTAAGGAGCCTTAGAGATGCTTTTTCTGCAAATGAACAACTTGCATTCAGTGGTTGGCAATATGAACACTAGATTGGAAACTATAGAGCAAACTTAGAATGAGTTGGTAGCACAAGTCCGCCATCTTTGAGCTGACATTAAGCAAATGAGATCTCCACATCTGTAAATGGGGCAACCTTCTTCTCACTCTCCTTATCCTCATCAGTCTCCCCATTCTCCACCTCCACCTCAATGAGCTATACTAGTGCCACTATTTATGTTTTCCCATATCTTTGTATATTGTAAATCTATCTTTGCAAACTTTGCATTATGGTTTGTAAACTTTGATACTTGATATTTATATTAATGAAATTTCTCTTTCATTCTCATATTGCTTGTGGTATTGTGGCATGTGACATTGATGTATTATTTGATGATTAATATGAACTTAAATGGCCTTAAATTGATTGTTTTCTCATTTAGCTTTACTTCATCCCTTTTGCTATGAGAAAAAAGGGGGAGAAATATTGGTATGAAAATTTACTTTGATGATCCTAATGATATGGATGGTTTTGGTGATATGGCTTTTACTTAGTTGCCTTAAAACTTATGCTTAAATTCAGGGGGAGCTATATTGTTATTCAAGGGAAGTTTGTTTTTTATAAATTTAGGGGGAACTTGTTTTTCAAAAGGAAAAATATTTTTAAGCAAATTTTTTCACTTGGTTTTGTCACATCAAAAAAGGGGAGATTGTTGGCCTTGAATTGATTAAGAGTTTTGATTTGACAAAACAAAAATTTGCCTAACTTGAATCAATATTTTCTAAGCTTAAATTGAACATTTTTCCACCTTTCTATCTTGCCAAAATCCATTTGAGATCTAAAATAAGTCAAATTCTAGAAACAAAACCTGATTAGTGCAAGTTTTGATAGAAGGGATAGATCCCCTAAAGGAAAGGATCGATCCCCTCCTTACCAGATCGATCCCCTAGCAAAAGGGATCGATTCTATTTTCTTCCAAAATCGAAAGTCTTCAAGTTTTGGCAAAAGCTAATCGATCCCCTCCCTGTAGGGATCGATTGGTTGGGGTTTCAAGTTGACCAGATCGATCCCCTCATTCAAAGGATCGATCACTTTTTCATACAAAAAGTTTTCATCGTGTAATTTTCTAGAAAAGGGATTGATCCCCCCCATATAGGGGATCAATCACCTAAGGTAAGGGATCAATCCCCTCTTAATGGGATCGATCGGTTGCTCAAACAGAATGCTCCCAAGTCTAAAAATTCAAAAAAATGATCGATCCCCCCACATAGGGGATCAATCGGGTAAGGTAATTTAGGCACAAAATCGTGCCTTCTCCAACATGAACCAATCGATCCCCTAAAAGAGGGGATCGATCCCCTGAAGGTCAAAAACTCCCAACAGCTATTTTTGTCTAAAATATTTACAAGTTTGAAGCATTAAATGCAATCCAATGCCTCTCAACTTCTTCCTACCTATAAATAAAGCATTCAACTACAGATCAAGGTAACAAGAGCCAAGAAAACTTATTGCTATTCACCTACCAATTTGCTCAAGCATTCAAAGCTATTTCAAGTTAGAAAAGTGCAGAATTCATATCGGTTTTTCTCTATTTTCTTGTCTAAACTATTGTGTACTTTAAATTAGCAAACACCTAACCTTTGAAAGGTTCTTAGAGTTTGCAAAACACTTCAAAGATTTTGTATTGTGAGTTTGTAAGCTTAAGGGGGAGGATAACCCTTAAGAGTGTGTAGTGTTGAGTTTGTAAAGCTTTAAGAAGCTTGGTTTTAATCTTCAAATCATGGTGGATTAAACTCCTCGGTAAGAGAGGCTAAGGGAGAGGATGTAGATGCCTAAGGAAGGACCGAACCTCTATAAATCTCGGTGTCAAATTCTCTAACCCTATCTCTTATTTACTTTCAATTATTGTGTTTAATTGTTTAGTAAAATTTGTGCTTATTGAATATTGTTTTTGAAATTTTCATTAAAACCAATTCACCCCCCTCTTGGTTTATTCCAAGTCTTTGAGCTAACATTAATAAATTTATTTTATTTTATTCTATATAAACTAGTAGGAATTGAAAATATTGTTTTATGACAAAAAGGTCATAATTATTTGAAATAAATAATTGTTCATATAGTCTTAACTATTTGAACTAGTTCGACAAGCAATTTTGTATTTTAGATCTCTTAGTTATTAATTTTTGGAATATTATTAGATTAGTATTATTTTATTTTGAATAAGCTTGTATGAACATAAATAATTGCTTTATGATAGAACAAAAAGTGATAACAATTTGAAGTATACAATTGCCCAAATAGTCATAACTATTTGAACTGGTTTGGTAAACATTTTTATTTTTTAAATCTCTTACTTATTAATTTTTGAAAGATTAATAAATTAATATTATTATATTCCAAATAAGCTTGTATGGTAAAAACAATTGTCAAATGACCAAACAAAAGGTGATAACAATTTGAAATAGATAATTATTGAAATGGCCATACTTATTTTAACTGATTCGGTAAATATATTCACTTTTTAAATCACTTATTTGAATTTATTCGGTAAATAGATTTATTTTTTTTTAAATCTCTTTCATACTAATTTTCCAAATTTTAATCAATTAGCATTAATTTATTCTAAATAAGCTTGTATGAACTAAAACAATTGTTTTATAACTAAACAAAAAATCAGAATGATTTGAAATAAATAATTATTCTAATAATCTTAATCATTTGTATTAATTCAGTAAACAAATTTATTTTTTAAATCTCTTATTAATTTTCAAAATACTATTAAATTAGTATTATTTTAATCCGAATAAGTTTGTATAAATAAAACAATTGTTTTATGATAAAAAGAAAAGGTAATAACAATTTGAAATTGATAATTGTTCATAGAGTCTTAATTATTTGAACTGGTTTAGAAATTAGGTTTTATTTTTTAATTTTCTTGGTTATTAAGTTTCGAAATATTATTAAATTAGTATTATTTTATTTTGAATAAAATAGTATGAACATAACCAATTGTTTGATGACAAAATAAAGGGTTATAGTGATTTGAAATAAATAATTATTGAAATAATCAAAACTATTTGAAATAATTTGGTAAGTAAGTAGATTACTTTTTAAATCCCTTATAGATTTATTTTCTAAATATTAATAAATTAATATTATTTTATTTCGAACAAACTTATATTAACAAAAACAATTGTTTTATGACTAAACAAAAGGTAATAATGATTTAAAATAGATAATTGTTCAAATAGTTATATTATTTGACTAAACAAAAACATAATTATAACTTTCTAAACGAGTTTAAATAATTATGACTATTTGAATAATTAACTATTTCAAATTGTTATTACTTTTTGTTTTGTTGTAAAATAATTGTTTTATCCGTACAAGCTTATTTGGATTAAAATAATATTAATTTAATAATATTTTAAAAATTAATAAGAGATTTAAAAAATAAATTTGTATACCAAATTAGTTTAAATGGTTAAGACTATTAGAACAATTATCTATTTCAAATCATTTTAACCTTTTGTTTAGTCATAAAACAATTGTTTCAGTTCATACATGCGTATTCAAAATAAATTAATACTAATTAATAATATTTAAAAAATTAATAAGAAAGAGATTTAAAAAAATAAATATGTTTACCAAACGAGTTTAAATAGTTATTATTATTTTAACAATTGTCTATTTAAAATCTTTATAACCTTTTGATTTGTCATAAAATAATTGTTTACGTTAATACAAGCTAAGATGGAATAAAATAATATTAATTTATTAATATTTCTTAAATTAATAAGTAAGAAATTTAAAAAATAAATTTGTTTACCAAATTAGTTAAAATAATTATGGCTATTTGAATGATTATCTATTTTAAATTGTTATGACCTTTTATATTGTCATAAAACAATTGTTTTTTATCATACAAGCTTATTCAAAATAAAATAATATTAATTTATTAATATTTCAAAAATTAATAAGTAAGAAATTTAAGAAATAAATACATTTATCAAACCTATTCAAATAATTATGACTATTTGAATAATTATCAATATCAAATCGTTAAGATCTTTATTTTATCATAAAACAATTGTTTTTGATCATAGAAACTTATTCAATTAAAAATAATACTAATTTAATAATATTTTAAAAATTAATAAGTGAGAGATTTAAAAAATAAATGTGTTTGTCAAATTAGTTCAAATAATTAAAACTATTAAAATAATTATCTATTTCAAATCGCTTTGACCTTTTTCTTTAGTCAAAAATATTTGTTTCATATCTTACAAGCTTATTCAGAATAAAATAGTTCAAATTTATTAACATTTGAAAAATTAATAAGTAAAAGATTTGAAAAAATAAATCTCTTTAACGAACAAGTTCAAATAGTTATGACTATTTGAATAATTATTTATTTAAAATTGTTATGACCTTTTGTTTTGACATAAAAGAATTGTTTCAATTATAAAAGCTTATCTAGAATAAAATAATACTAATTTTTTAATATTTCAAAAATTAATAAGCAAAAGTTTAAAAAAATAAATTTGTTTACCAAACAAATTTAAATAGTTATAACTATTTGAACAATTGTCTATTTAAAATCATTATGACCTTTCCTTTTGTCATAAAATAATTATTTCTATTCATACAAGCTTGTTCAAAATAAAATAAAACTAATTTATTAATATTTCAAAAATTAATAACTAAGTGATTTAAAAAGTTAATTTGTTTATTGAATCAGTTCAAATAGTCATGTCTATTTGAACAATTATCTATTTCAAATTGTTATGACCTTTTGTTTTGTCATAAAACAATTGTTTTTGTTCATTTAAAATTATTCAAAATAAAAAAGTACTGATTTATTAACATTCTAAAAATTAATAAGAGATTTGAAAAAACAAATCTATTTACTAAAGAAGTTCAAATAGTTATGATTATTTGAATAATTATCTATTTAAAGTCATTATGAACTTTTGTTTTGTCATAAAACAATTGTTTCAATATAAAAGCTTATGCAAAATAAAATGATACTACTTTACTAATATTTAAAAAATTAATAAGTAAGAGATTTAAAAATTAAATTAGTTTACTAAATCAGATCAAATAATTATGGCCATTTGAACAATTATCTATTTCAAATTGTTATTACCTTTCATTTTGTCATAAAACAATTGTTTTCCAACATACAAGCTTATTAACTAAAATCGTTATTACCTTTCGTTTTGTCATAAAATAATTGTTTTTTAACATACAAGTTGATTTGAAATAAAATAATACTAATTTTTTAATATTTCAAGAATTAGTAAAAGATTTAAAAAATAAATCTATTTACCAAACTAGTTTAAATAGTTATGATCAGTTCAAATAGTTATTACTATTTGAACAATTATCTATTTCAAATTATTATAACCTTATGTTTTGTCATAAAACAATTTTTTCTGTTCATACAAATTTATTCAAAAAAATAATACTAATTTAATAATAGTCTAAAAATTTAGAACTAAGAGATTTAAAAAAATAAATATATTTTCCAAACCAATTCAAATAGTTAAGACTATATGAACAATTATCTATTTCAAATTATTATAACTTTTTGTTTTGTCATAAAATAATTATTTCAGCTCATACAAGTTTATTCGGAATAAAATAAAACTAATTTTTTATTATTTCAAAATTTTATAAAGAAGAGATTTTTTAAAAAATTATATTTATTGAACTAGTTCAAATAATTATAAAATTTGAACAATTATCTATTTCAAATCATTATTACTTTTTGTTGTCATAAAGCAATTGTTTTTGTTCATATAAGTTTGTTCAAAATAAAATAATACTAATTTATTAATATTTAAAAAATTAATCAGTAAGAGACTTAAAAAGTAAATCTGTTTACCAAAGCATTTCAAATAATTTTGACAATGTAAATAATTATTTGTTTCAAATCATTTTAACCTTTTGTTTTATTATAAAAAATTGTTTTTGATCATTCAAGCTTATTCAAAATAAAATAATACTAATTTATTAATATTTCCAAAAGTAATAAGTAAGAGATTTAAAAAATAAATTTATTTACTGAACTAGTTCAAATAGTTATGACTATTTGAACCGTTAAAATAATACAAATTTATTAATATTCAGATAATTAATAAGTAAAAGATTTAAAAAGAAATCTATTTACCAAATAAGTTCAAATAACAATTATTTATTTCAATTTGTTATGACTTTTTGTTTTGTCATAAAATAATTGTTTTTGTTTATACAAGCTTATTCGGATTAAAATAATATTAATTTATTAATATTTTGACAATTAGTAAGTAATATTTTAAAAATAAATATATTTACTGAACAAGTTTAAATAGTCATAACTATTTGAATAATTATTTATTTCAAATCATTATGACTTGTTGTTTCATCAAAAAACAATTGTATCAATTTGTATAGCCTTATTCGAAATAGAATAATACTAATTGAATGATATTTCAAAAATTATTTAGTAAAAGATTTAAAATATGAATCTATTTACTGAACAAGTTCAAATAGTTATGACTATTTAAACAATCATCTATGTCAAAATTGTTATGACATTTTTTTTTGTAATAAAATAATTGTTTCTATTTATACAAGCTTATTCCAAAGAAAATAATATAAATTATTAATATTTCAAAAATTAATAAGAAAAATTTTTTAAAAAAAATTTGTTTTTTAAACATGTTCAAATAGTTACGACTATTTGAACAATTATCTATTTCAAATAGTCATGACCTTTTGTTTTGTCATAAACCAATTGTTTTTGTTCATACAAGCATATTCAAAATAAAATAATACTAATTTATTAATATTTCAAAAATTAATAAGTAAAAAATTTTAAAAATAAATTGTTTACCAAGAAAGTTTGAATAATTATGATTGTTGGAACAATTATTTATTTCAAATAGTTATGATCTTTCGTTTTGTGATAAAATAATTATTTCTATTCATAAAGTTTATTCAAAATTAAAAATACTAGTTTATTAATATTTTAAAAATTAATAGGTAGGAGATTTCAAAAATAAATATTTTTATAAGTTTAAATAGTCATGTCCATTTAAACAATTATCTATTTCAAATAGTCGTGACCTTTTGTTTTGTCATAAACCAATTGTTTTTGTTCATACAAGCAAATTCGAAATAAAATAATATTACTTTATTAATATTCCAAAAATTAATAAGTAAAAAATTTTAAAAATAAATTGTTTACCAAGAAAGTTTAAATATTTATGATTGTTTGTACAATTATTTATTTCAAATAGCTATGATCTTTCGTTTTGTGATAAAATAATTATTTCTATTCATATAAGTTTAGTCAGAATAAAAAATACTAATTTATTAATATTTTAAAAATTAATAGGTAAGAAATTTAAAAAATAAATATTTTTATAAGTTCAAATAGTCATGTCCATTTGAACAATTATCTATTTCAAATCATTATGACCTTTTGTTTTGTCATAAAATAATTGTTTCTGTTCATGCAAAATTATTTAGAATAAAATAATACTGATATATTAATATTTAGAAAATTAATAAGAGATTAAAAAACTAAATCTATTTACCGAAATAGTTCAAATAGTTATGATTATTTGAACAATTATCTATCTCAAATCATTATGACCTTTATTTTGTCATAAAATAATTGTTTCTTTTCATACAAGCTTATTTGGATTAAAATAATACCAATTTAATAAAATTCTAAAAATTAGTAAGAGATTTAAAAAAAAATGTGTTTGACAAACCATTTCAAATACTTAAGACTATTAGAATAATTATTTATTTCAAATCATTTTGATCTTTTGTTTAGTCATAAAATAATTATTTTAGTTCATACAAGCTTATTCAAAATAAAATAATACTAATTTATTAACATTCAAAATATTAATGAGCAAAAGATTTAAAAATGTAAATCTATTTACCAAACAAGTCGAAATAGATTTGACTATTTGAACAATTATCTATTTAAAGTCATTATGGCCTTTTGTTTTGTTATAAAATAATTGTTTAGTTCATAAAAACTTATTCAAAATAAAAAAAATACTACCCTATTAATATTTCAAAAATTAATAAAAGATTAAAAAAATAAAGCTATTTTTCGAACCGGTTCAAATAGTTATGATCTTTGTTTCCTCATAAAATAGTTATTTCTAATCATATAAGCTTATTCAAATAAAACTAATACCAATTTAATAATATTCTAAAAATTAATAAGTGATTTAAAAAATAAATGTAATTATTGAACCGGTTTAAATAGTTAAGAATATTAGAATAATTATCTATTTCAAATCATTCTGACCTTTTGTTTAGTCATATAATAATTGTTTCAGTTCATACAAGCTTACTTAGAATAAAATAATACTAATTTATTAACATTCAAAAAATTAATAAGCATGAGTTTGAAAAAAAATGTGTCTATCGAACAAGTTCAAATAATTATGACTATTTAAACAATTATCAATTTAAAACCATTATGACCTTTTATTTTGTCATAAACAATTGTTTTAGTTCACAAAAACTTATCCAAAATAAAATATACTACTTTATTAATATTTAAAAAATTAATAAGAGATTTAAAAAATAAATTAGCTTATTGAATTAATTCAAACAAAATGACCATTTGAACAACTATCTATTTTGAAATCGTTATTACCTTTTGCTTTGTCATAAAATAATTACTTTTCAACATACAAGCTTATTTGAAATAAAATAATCCTAATTTATTAATATTTCAAGAATTAATAAAAGATTTAAAAAGTAAACCTATTTACTGAACCATTACAAATAGTCATTACTATTTGAATAATTATCTATTTTAAATTGTTATAACCTTTTGTTCTATCATAAAATAATTGTTTTTGTTTATACAAGCTTATTCAAAATAAAATAATACTAATTTAGTAAAATTCTAAAAATTAATAACGAAGAGATTTAAAAAATAAATCCATAGTTCAAATAATTAAGATTATATGAATAATTATTTTATTTCAAATTTTTACGACATTTTGTTTTGTCATAAAACAATTTTTTAGCTCTTACAAGCTTCTTTGGAATAGAATAAAACTAATTTATTAATATTTTAAAAATTTATAAGAGGTTTAAAAAATAATTCTATTTACTAAACTAGTTCAAATAATTATAACTATTTAAAAATTATCTATTTCAAATCATTATTACTTTTTGCTTTGTCATAAAACAATTATTTTTGTTAAAATAAGTTTGTTCGAAATAAAATATAACTAATTTATTAATATTTAAAAAATTAATCAGTAAGAGATTTAAAAAGTAAATCTACTTACCAACCATTTCAAATAGTTTTGACTATTTGAATAATTAACTATTTCAAATCGTTGAAACCTTTTATTTTGTCATCAAACAATTGGTTCTATTCATATTATTTTATTTGAAATAAAATAATAATAATTTAATAATATTTTGTAACTTAATAACCAAAAAATTTAAAAAATAAGTCTAATTGCTAAACCAGTTCAAATAGTTAAGACTATATAAATGATAATCTATTTCAAATCATTATAACCTTTTCTTTTGTCATAAAAAAATTGTTTTGTTCATACAAGTTTATTTGGATTAAAATAATACTAATTTAATAATATTTCAAAAAGTAATAAGAGATTTAAAAAATAAATTTGTTTACCGAATTAGTTCAAATGGTTAAGACAATTAGAAAAATTATCTATTTCAAATCGTTTTGACCTTTTGGTTAGTTATAAAACAATTGTTTCAGTTTATACAAGTTTATTCAAAATAAATGAATACTAATTTATTAACATTCAAAAAATTAATAAGAAAGAGATTTAAAAAATAAATTTGTTCATCAAACAAGTTTAAATAGTTATGACTATTTGACTAATTGTATGTCAAATTGTTATAAGCTTTTATTCTATCATAAAAAAAATATTTTCTATTCATACAAGCTTATTCAAAATAAAATAATACTAATCTAATAATATTTTAAAAGTTATTAACTAACATATTTAAAAAATAAGTTTGTTTGTCAAACTAGTTCAAATAGTTAAGACTATATGAACAATTATCTATTTCAAATCATTATGACCTTTTGCTTTGTCATAAATCAATTTTTTCAATTCATACTAGCTTATTAGGAATAAAATAAAATGAATTTATTAATATTTTAAAAAATTAATAAGCAAGAGATTTTAAAAAATAATTTTGTTTACCTATCCAAATCAAATAATAATGAATATTTGAATAATTATCTATTTCAAATCGTTATGACCTTTTGTTTTATCATCAAACAAAAGTTTTTGTTCATATAAGTTTGTTTGGAATAAAATAATACTAATCTACTAATATTTCAAAAATTAATAAGAGATTTAAAAAATAAATCTATTTATCAAAACAATTCAAATAGTTATAACTATTTGAGCAATTATTTATTTCAAATCATTACAACTTTTGTTATGTTATAAAACATTAGTTTCTATTCATACAAGTATATTTGGATTACAATAATATTAATTTATTAATATTTTGATAATTAATAAGTAAAAGATTTAAAAAATAAATATGTTTACCAAATAAGTTCAAATAGGCATGACTATTTGAGTAATTATCTATTTCAAATCATTCTAACTTTTTCTTTTATAATAAAAGAATTGTTTCAGTTCATATAAGCTTATTTGATATAAAATAATACTAATTTATTAATATTCCAAAAATTAATGAGTAAGAGAATTAAAAAAGAATTTGTTTACCGAATAAGTTCAAATAGTTATGACTACAATTATCTATTTCAAAATATAATGACCTTTTGTCTTGTCATAAAACAATTGGTTCTATTGATGCAAGCTTATTTCAAATAAAATAATATAAATTTATTAATATTCCAAAAATTAATAAGGAAAAGATTCAAAAAATAAATATGTTTATCGAACGAGTTTAAATAGTTATGATTATGTGAACAATTATTTATTTCCAATTGTTATGACATTTTGTTTTGTCGTAAAACAATTATTTTTATTTATACAGAATTATTTAGAATAAAATAATACTAATTTATTAATACTTCAAAAATTAATAAGAGATTTAAAAGCTAAATTTGTTTACCAAACCAATTCAAATAATTATGACTATTTGAATAATTATCTATCTCAAATCATTATGATCTTTGTTTTGTCATAAAATAATTGTTTATGTTCATACAAGCTTATCCAGAGTAAAATATAGCTAGACTAATAATATTCTAAAATTAATAAGAGATTTTAAAAATAAATATATTTGTCTAACTAATTCAAATAGTTAAGACTATTAGAACAATTATCTATCTCAAATAGTTCTTACCTTTTGTTTAGTCATAAAATAATTGTTTTAGTTCATACATGCTTATTCAAAATAAAATAATACTATTCTATTAACATTCAAAAAATTAATAAACAAGAATTTCAAAAAACAAATCTATTTACCGAACAAATTCAAATAGTCAAGTCTATTTGAACAATTATCTATTTAAAATCATTATGGCATTTTCTTTTATAACAAAACAAAAACTATAATATTATTTTATTAATATTTCAAAAATTAAAAAGTTGGAGATTTTAAAAATAAATTAGTTTATCGAATCGGTTCAAATAATTATGGTCATTTGAACAATTATCTATTTCAAATCACTATGAAATTTTATTTTGTCAAAAAACTATTGTTTTTCTTTGTATAAGCCTATTTGGAATAAAATAATACTAATTTTTAATATTTCAAAAATTAAAGAGTAGGAGATTTAAAAATTGAATTTGTTTATCGAACCAGTTCAAATAGTTATAACTATTTAATCATTTATATATTTCAATTCATTATAACCTTTTGTTTTGTCATAAAACCATTATTTATGTTCATACAAGCTTATTTAGAAAATAATACTAATCTAATAATATTATGAAAATTAATAACTAAGATATTTAAAAAATAAATTTGTTAGCCAAACTAGTTCAAATACTTAAGGCTACATGAATAATTATCTATTTTAAATTGTTATGACCATTTTTTTTGTCATAAAACAAATGTTTTTCTTCATAAGAGTTTGTTTGGAATAAAATAATACTAATCTACTAATATGTCAAAAATTAATTAGAGATTAAAAAAATAAATCTATATCACAAACCAATTCAAATAGTTACAACTATTTGAGCAATTATTTATTTCAAATTGTTATGAATTTTTTTTTGTTATAAAACAATAGTTTCTGTTCATATGAGCATATTCAAATTAAAATAATATTAATTTATTAATATTTTGACAATTAAAAAGTAAAAGATTTAAAAAATAAATATGTTTATCGAATAGGTTCAAAGGGTTATGACTATTTGAGTAATTATCTATTTCAAATTATTTTGACCTTTTGTAATAAAATAATTGTTTCAGTTCATATAAGCTTATTTGAAGTAAAATAATACTAATTTATTAATATTCCAAAAATTAATGGGTAAAAGAATTAAAAAAATCCGTTTACTGAATAAGTTCAAATAGTTATGACTATCTAAAGAATTATCTATTTCAAAACATAATAACCTTTTGTTTTGTCATTGAACAAATAGTTATGTTGATGCAAGCTTATTTTGAATAAAATAACATAAATTTATTAGTATTTCAAAAATTAATAAGTAAAAGGTTTAAAAAATAAATTTGTTTACCAAATGAATTCAAAGAGTTATGACTATTTGAACAATTATTTATTTCAAATCATTATAACATTTTATTTTGTTGTAAAACAATTATTTTTTTTCATACAAAATTATTCAAAATAAAATAATACTAATTTACTAATATTTCAAAAATTAATAAGAGATTTAAAAACTAAATATATTTGCTAGACCAGTTTAAATAGTTATGACTATTTGAATAATTATCTATCTCAAATCGTTATGATCTTTGTTTTGTTATAAAATAATTGTTTCTGTTCATACAAGCTTATTCGAAGTAAAATATTGCTAAACTAATAATATTTTAAAGTTAATAAGTAAGAGATTTAAAAAATAAATGTGTTTGCCGAACTAGTTCAACAGTTAAGACTATTAGAACAATTATCTATTTCAAATTGTTTTGCCCTTTTGTTTAGTCATAAAATAATTGTTTCAATTCATACATGCTTATCAGAAATAAAATAATACTATTCTATTAACATTCAAAAAATTAATCAACAAGAAATTTTAAAAAAATAAATCTATTTATCAAATAAATTCAAATAGTTAAGTCTATTTGAACAATTATCTATTTAAAATCATTATGACCTTTTGTTTTATAATAAAACAATTGTTTTCAAGTCATAAAAGCTTATGCAAAATAAAATAATATTACTTATTAATATTTCAAATTTTGAAACGTTGGAGATTTAAAAAATAAATCGGTTTATTGAATCAATTCAAATAATTATGGCCATTTGAACAATTATCTATTTCAAATTGTCATGAATTTTTTATTTGTCATAAAATAATTGTTTTTCATCATATAAGCCTATTCAGAATAAAATAATACTAATTTTTAATATTTCAAAAATTAATGAGTAGAATATTTAAAAAATAAATCTATTTATCGAACCAGTTCAAATAGTTATAACCATTTGAACAATTATATATTTCAAATTGTTATATCCTTTTGTTTTGTCATAAAACAATTATTTATGTTAATACAAGCTTATTCGAAATAAAATAATACTAATCTAATAATATTAAGAAAATTAATAACTTAGAAATTAAAAAATAAATTTGTTTGCTAAACCAGTTCAAATAGTTAAGGTTATTTGAATAATTATCTATTTTAAATCGTTATGACCTTTTGTTTTGTTGTAAAATAAATGTTTATATTCATTGAAGTTTGTTCAAAATATAATAATATTAATTTATTAATATTTTAAAAATTAATAAGAGATATAAAATATAAATCTTTTTATTAAACCAGTTCAATTAGTTATAACAATTTGAACAATTATTTATTTCAAATCATTATTCTCATTTGTTTTGTCATAAAACAATTGTTTCTATTGATATAATCTTATTTGAAACAAAGTAATGCTAATTTATTGATATTCTAAAAATGAATAAGTAATAGATTTAAAAAATGAATATGTTGGTGATACCAGTGCAAATAATTATGATAGTTTGAATAATTATCTATTTCAAATCACCCTAACCTTTTGTTTTGTCATAAAATAACTATTTCTATTTGTACAAGCTTATTCAAAACAACATAATTCTAATTTGTTGATATTCCAAAAATTAATAAGGCAAATATTTAAAAACTGAATCTATTTATTGAACAAGTTCATATAGCTATGACTATTTGAACAATTATCTATTTCAAATCACTATAACCTTTTGTTTTGTCATAAAATAATTTTTCTATTCATACAAGCTTATTTCAATTAAAATAAAACAAATTTATCAATATTCAAACAATTAATAAGTAAAAGGTTTAAAAAAATAAATCTATTTACTGAATAAGTTCAAATTGTTATGATTATTTGAACAATTATTTATTTCAAATTGTTATGACTTTTTGCTATATCATAAAACAATTGTTTTTTGTTCATATAAATTTATTTGGATTAAAATAATATTATTTTATTAATATTTTGACAATTAATGAGTAAAAGATTTTAAAAAATATGTTTACCAAACAAGTTCAAGTAGTCATAACTATTTGAATAATTATCTATTTCAAATTGTTATGACCTTTTATTTCATCATAAAGTAATTGTATCAGTTCATATAGGCTTATTTCAAATAAAATAATACTAATATATTAATATTCTAAAAATTAATGAGTAAGAGATTTAAAAAGTGAATTTATTTACTAAACAAGTTCAAAGAGTTATGACTATTTGAACAATTTTATATTTCAAATCCTTATGACATTTTGTTTTGTTATAAAACAATTATTTCTGTTCATATAAGCTTATTCCAAATAAAATAATATAAATTTATTAATATTCAAAAAATTAATCATTAAAAATTTTAAAAATAAATCTATTTTCTGAACATGTTCAAATAGTTATGAATATTTGAACAATTATCTATTTCCAATAGTTATGACATTTTATTTTCTCATGAACTAATTGTTTCTATTCATACAAGCATATTTAGAATAAAATAATACTAGTTTAATAATATTCAAAAAATTAATAAGTAAAAGATTTAAAAATAAATCTATTTACCGAGCAAGTTTAAATAGTTATGACTGTTTGAATAGTTATTTATTTCAAATAGTTATGATCTTTTGTTTTGTCATAAAACAACTATTTCTATTCAGACAAGTTTATTCATAATAAAATAATACTAATTTATTAATATTTTGAAAATTAATAGGTAGGAGATTTAAAAAATAAATCTATTTATCGAACATGTTCATATAATCATGCCCATTTCAACAATTATCTATTTCTAATCATTATGAACTTTCATTTTGTCATAAAGTAATTGTTTCTGCTCATGCAAAATTATTCAAAAAAAATAATATTGATCTATTAATATTTTGAAAATTAATAAGAGATTTAAAAACTAAATCTATTTACCAAAACAATTCACTTAGTTATGATTATTTGAATAATTATCTATCTCAAATCATTATGATTTTTATTTTATCATAAAAAATTGCTTCTTTTCTTACAAGTTTATTCAAATTAAAATAATACTAATTTAATAGTATTTCATAAATTAATAAGTAAGAGATTTAAAAAATAAATGTGTTTTTCAAACCAGTTCAAATTGTTAAGACTATTAGAACAATTATCTATTTCAAATCGTTTTGACCTTTTCTTTAGTCATAAAACAATTATTTTAGTTCATACAAGCTTATTCAGAATAAATTAATACTAATTTATTAACATTAAAAAAATTAATGAGCAACAAATTTTAAAAAATAAATCTGTTTACCAAACAAGTTCAAATAGATTTGACTATTTGAACAATTATCTATTTAAAGTCGTTATAACCTTTTGTTTTGTCATAAAATGATTGTTTTAGTTCATAAAAATTTATCTGAAATAAAATAATACTACTTTATTAATATTTCAAAAATTAATAAGCAAGAGATTTAGAAACTAAAATTGTTTTTTCAACTAGTTCAAATAGTTATGACTACTTGAACAAATATCAATCTCAAACCATTATGATCTTTATTTTATCATAAAACAATTGTTTTTTATCATACAAGCTTATTTGGATAAAAATAATACTAATTTAATAATATTCCAAAAATTAATAAGAGATTTAAAAAATAAATGTGTTTGCCAAGCCAATTCAAATAGTTAAGACTGTTAGAATAATTATCTATTTCAAATCATTATGACATATTATTTAGTCATATAATAATTGTTTCGGTTCATACAAGCTTTTTCTATTTATTGAATTAGTTCAAATAATTATGGCCATTTGAACAACTTCTATTTCAAATAGTTATTACCTTTTGTTTTGTCATAAAACAATTGTTTTTCAACGTATAAGCTTATTCGAAGTAAAATAATACTAATTGCTAATATTTTAAGAATTAATAAGAGATTTAAAAATTAAATCTGTTTACTGAACTGGTTCAAATAGTTATGACTATTTGAACAATTATTTTTTTCCAAATTGTTATAACCTTTTGTTCTATCATAAAATAATTGTTTTTATTCATACAAATATATTCAGAATAAAATATATTAATTTAGTGATATTCTAGAAATTAATAATTAAGAGATTTTAAAAATAAATCTGTTTACTGAACTAGTTTAAATAGTTAAGACTATATGAATAATTATTTATTTCAAATTGTTATGACCTTTTGTTTTGTCATAAAACAATTATTTCAGCTTATACAAGCTTATTTGGAATAAAATAAAACTAATTTATTAATATTTCAAAAGTTTATAAATAAGAGATTTAGAAAATAATTTCATTTACCAAACTAGTTTAAATAATTATAACTATTTGAACAATTGTTTATTCCAAGTCTTTATTACTTTTTATTGTTTCATAAAATAATTGTTTTTGTTAATATAAGTTTATTCGAAATAAAATAATACTAATTTATTAATATTTAAAAAATTAATTAGTAAGAGATTTAAAAAGTAAATTTGTTTACAAAATATTTCAAATAGTTTTAACTATTTAAATAATTATCTATTTCAAATTGTTATAACCTTTTATTTTATCCTCATACAATTGGCTCTATTTATACTATTTTATTCATAATAAAATAATATTAATTTAAGAATATTCCAAAACTTAATAACCAAGAAAATTAAAAAATAAATCTAATTGCCTAACTAGTTCAAATAGTTAAGACTATATGAATGATTATCTATTTGAAATTGTTATCACTTTTTCTTTTGTTGTACTATAATTATTTTGTTCGTACTACCTTATTCTGATTAAAATAATACTAATTTAATAATATTTCAAAAATTAATAAATAAGAGATTTAAAAAATAAATTTGTTTACTGAATCAGTTCAAATGGTTAAGACTATTAGAACAATTATCCATTTCAAATTGTTCTTACTTTTTCTTTAGTCATAAAACAATTGTATTCAATTAAAATAATACTAATTTAATAATATTCCAAAAATTAGAAAGTAAGAAATTTAAAAAATAAATGAGTTTACCAAACCAATTCAAATAGTTAAGATTATTAGAACAATTATATATTTCAAATTGTTTTAACTTTTTTGTTTAGTCATAAAACAATTATTTCAATTCATACAAGCTTATTTAGAATAAAATAATACTAATTTATTAAAATTTGAAATATTAATAAATAAGATATTTAAAAAAATAAATCCACTTACCAAACAAGTTGAAATAAATTTGACTATTTGAACAATTATCTATTTAAAGTCATTATGACCTTTTGTTTTATCACAAATAAATTGTTTCAGTTCATAAAAACTTATCTGAAATAAAACAATACTACTTTATTAATATTTCAAAAATTAATAAGTAAAAGATTTAAAAACTAAAGTAGTTTTTTGAACCACTTCAAATAGTTATGACTATTTGAACAAATAGCAATCTCAAATTGTTATGATCTTTGTTTTCTCATAAAATAATTAATTTTGATCATACAAGCTTATTTGGATAAAAATTATACTAATTTAGTAACATTCTAAAAATTAATAAGAGATTTAAAAAATAAATGTGTCTGCCAAACCAGTTTAAATAGTTAAGACTATTAGAATAATTATATATTTCAAATCGTTTTGACATTTTGTTTGTCATATAATAATTATTTCAATTCATACAAGCTTGTTTGGAATAAAATAATACTAATTTTTTGACATTCAAAAAAATAATAAGCATGAGATTTGAAAAAATAAATTTGTTTACCGAACTAGCTTAAATAATTATGACTATGTCAACAATTATCTATTTAAAATCATTATGACCATTTATTTTGTCATAAAACAATTGTTTTAGTTTATAAAAGCTTATCCAAAATAAAATAATACTACTTTATTAATATTTCAAAAATTAATAAGCAAGAGATTTAAAAAATAAATCAATTTACCAAATCAGTTTAAATAATCATGGCTATTTAAACAACTATCTATTTTAAATGTTATTACCTTTTGTTTTGTCATAAAACAATTGTTTTTTAACATACAAGCTTTTTTGAAATAAAATAATGCTAATTTATTAATATTTCATGAATTAATAAGAGATTTAGAAAAGAAATCTATTTGCTGAGTTAGTTCAAATAGTTATGACTATTTGAATAATTATCTATTTTAAATTGTTATAACCTTGGTTCTATCATAAAACAATTGTTTCTATTCATACAAGCTTATTAGGAATAAAATAATAATAATTTAGTAATATTCTGAAAATTAATAACTATGAGATTTAAAATATTAATCCGTTTGCCGAACTAATTCAAATAGTTAGGGCTATATGAATAATTATTTATTTCAAATTGTTATAACCTTTTTGTTTTGTCATGAAAAAATTATTTCCGCTCATATAAGCCTATTCGAAATAGAATAAAATTAATTTATTAATATTTCAAAAATTTAGAAGTAAGAGATTTAAAAAATAATTCTATTTACAAAACCAATTTAAATAATTATAACTATTTGCATAATTATCTATTTTAAATCATTATTATTTTTTGTTTTGTCATAAAACAATTGTTTTTGTTAGTATAAGTTTGTTCAAAACAAAATAATATGAATTTATTAATATTTAAAAAATTAATCAGTAAGAGATTTAAAAAGTAAATCTGCTTGTCAAACCATTTCAAATAGTTTTGACTATTTGAATAATTATCTATTTCATATCATTATAATTTATTTTGTCATCAAACAATTGGTTCTATTATACTAATTTATTTGGAATAAAGTAATGCAAATTTAATAATATTCTGAAACCTAATAACCAAGAAAATTAAAAAAAAATCTAATTGTTGAATCAATTCAAATAGTTAAGACTATATGAATGGTTGTCTATTTTAAATTGTTATGACCTTTTCTTTTGTCACAAAACAATTGTTTTTTTATACAAGCTTATTCATATTAAAATAATACTAATTTCATAATATTTCAAAAATTAATAAGTAAGAAATTTAAAAAATAAATTTGTTTATTGAATCATTCCAAATGGTTAAGACTATTAGAATAATTATATACTTCAAATCATTTTGACATTTTGTTTAGTTATAAAACTATTGTTTCAATTCATACAAGCTTATTTAGAATAAATTAATATTAATTTATTAACATTCCAAAAATTAGTAAGAAAAAAATTTAAAAAATAAAATTGTTTACCGAACAAGTTCAGATAGTTATTATTATTTGAACAATTGTCTATTTAAAATCGTTATAACCTTTTGATTTGTCATAAAATAATTGTTTCAGTTAATACAAGATTAGACGAAATAAAATAATACTAATTTATTAATATTTCAAAAATTAATAAGTAAGAATTGAAAAAATAAATTTGTTTACCAAATCAGTTAAAATAATTATGGTCATTTGAGTGATTATTTATTTCAAATCATTATGACCTTTTATTTTATCATAAAACAATTATTTTTTACCATATAAGCTTATTTGAAATAAAATAATACTAATTGATTAATATTTCAAAAATTAATAAGTAACAAATTTAAACAATAAATCTATTTACTGAACCGATTTAAATACTTATGACTATTTGAACATTATCAATCTCAAATCGTTAAAATCTTTGTTTTGCCATAAAACAATTATTTCTAATCATAGAAGCTTATTTGGTTAAAAATAATACTAATTTAATAATATTCTAAAAAATAATAAGAGATTTAAATAATAAATGTGTTTGCTAAACTAGTTCAAATAGTTTAAACTATTAGAATAATTATCTATTTCAAATCGTTCAGACCTTTTGTTTATTCATAAAATATTTGTTTCATGTTTTACAAGCTTATTTGAAATAAAATAATCCAAATTTATGAACATTTGGAAAATTAATAAGCAAAAGATTTGAAAAAATAAATCTATTTACCAAACAAGTT
The DNA here is from genome assembly GCF_002303985.1 of Durio zibethinus. Next base: position 224,394 of record NW_019168093.1, read on the forward strand.
CAAATAGTTATACTATTTGAACAATTATTTATGTAAAATCATTATAATATTTTGTTTCGATATAAAAAAATTGTTTCAGTTCATAAAAGCTTATCCAAAATAAAATAATACTAATTTCTTAATATTTTAAAAATTAATAAGCAAGAGTTTCAAAAAATAAATTTGTTTATCGAAAAAATTCAAATAGTTATGACTATTTAAACAATTGTTTATTTAAAATCGTTATGACCTTTTGTTTTGTCATAAAACAATTGTTTTAGTTCATATAAGCTTATTCGAAATAAAATAACTCTAATTTATTAATATTTCAAAAATTAATAAATAAGTGATTTAAAAAGTGAATCTATTTGTTGAATCAGTTAAATATGGCTATTTCAATAATTATCTATTTCAAATTGTTATCACCTTTTGTTTGGTCATATGACAATTGTTTTTGATCATACAAGCTTATTCGGAACAAAATAATACTAATTTATTAATCTTTCAAAAATTAATAAGAAGAGTTTTAAAAAATAAATCTATTTACCGAACTGGTTCAAATAGTTATGACTATTTGAACAATTGTATACTTTAAATCATTATAACCTTTTGTTATGTCATAAAACAATTATTTTTGTTCATACAAGCTTATAAAAATAAAATAATACTAATCTAATAGTATTCAAAAAATTATTAACTAAGAGATTTAAAAAATAAATTTGTTTGCAGAATCAGCTTAAATAGTTAAAACTATATCAACAATTATCTAATTCAAATTGTTATGACCTTTTGTCTTGTCATAAAACAATTTTCTCAATTCATGCTAGCTTATTTGGAATAAAATAAAATGAATTTATTAATATTTCAAAAATTAATAAGTAAGAGATTAAAAAAAATTCTATTTACCTAACCAATTCAAATAATTATGACTATTTTAGCAGTTATTTATGTCAAATTGTTATGACATATCATTTTGTCATAAAATAAATGTTTTTGCTCATAGTAGTTTGTTCGAAATAAAATAATACTAATCCATTAATATTTTGAAAATTAATAAGAGATTTAAAAAATAAATTTATTTATCAAACCAATTTATTTTTTTTAAATTTCTTACTTATTAATTTTTTGAATGTTAATAAAATAGTATTATTTTATTTTGAATAAGCATGTATGAATTGAAATAATTATTTTATGACTAAATAAAAGGTCAGAATGATTTTAAAAAGATAATTGTTCTAATATTCTTAAGCATTTAAATTGGTTTGGCAAATATATTTATTTTTTTAAATCTCTTATTAATTTGAGAATATTATTAGTTTAGTAATATTTTACTTTGAAGAAGCTTGTACAAATAGAAACAATTGTTTTATAACAAAACAAAGATCATAACGATTTGAGATAGATAATTATTCAAATAGTCATAACTATTTGAACTGGTCTGATAAACAAATTTAGATTTTAAATCTCTTATTAATTTTTGAAGCGCTAATAAATTTATGTTATTTTATTTTGAATAATTTTGTATGAACAAAAATAATTGTTTTACAACAAAACAAAATATCATAACAATTTGAAATAGATAATAATTCAAATAGACATATGACTTTTTGAACTTGTTCAATAAACATATTAAGTTTTTAAGTCTGCAACTCATTAATTTTATAATAATAATAAATTAGTATTATTTTATTTTGAATAAAGTTGTATGAATAGAAACAATTGTTTTATGATAAAACAAAAGATTATAATGATTTAAACTAAGTAATTGTTCAAATAGTCATAACTATTTGAACTCACTTGGTAAACAAATTTATTTTTTTAATCTTTTACTTATTAATTTTTGGAATTTTAATAAATTATTATTTTTTTATTCCAAATAAGTTTGTATGAACAAAAATAATTTGTTTATGACAAAACAATAGGTCATAATAATTTGAAATAGATAATTGTTCAAATAGTTAAAACTATTTAAACGTGTTAAGAAAATAGATTTATTTTTTAAACTTTTGCTTATTAATTTTTGAAATTTTAATAACTGTATATTATTTTATTCTTGCATGAACACAACCGGTTGTTTTATGACAAAACAAAGGTGATAATGTTTTGAAATAGATAATTTTTTTAATTCTCTTAATCATTAATTTTTTAAATATTAATAAATTAGCATTATTTTACTTCAAATAGGCTTATATGAACTAAACAATTATTTTATTACAAAAGAAAATTTTATAATGATTTGAAATAGATAATTATTCAAATAGTCATGGCTATTTAAACTTATTCGGCAAACATATTTATTTTTTAAATCGATTACTTATTAATTATCAAATTATTTTAATTTAAACAAGCTTGTATGAACAGAAACAATTGTTTTATGACAAAACAAAAAGTCATAACAAGTTAAAATAAATAAATTTTCAAATAATCATAATGATTTGAACTTGTTTGGTAAATAGATTTATTTTTTAAATCTTTTACTTATTAATTGTCTTAATATTAATAAATTTGTATTATTTTATTTGAAATAAGCTTGTATAAATAGAAAAAATCATTTTATGACAAAATAAAAGGTTATAGCAATTTCAAATAAATAATTGTTCAAATAGTCATAATTATTTAAATTTGTTGGGTAAATAGATTCTAAATCTCTTAATTATTAATTTTTGGAATATCAATAACTTAGTATTATTTTATTTCAAATAAGCTTATATGAACAAAAATAATTTTTTTTATGACAAAACAAAAGGTTAAAACGATTTGATCTAGTTTGATAAATATATTTATTTTAAAAATATTTTACTTATTAATTATTGAAATTTTAGTAAATCAATATTATTTTGACCCAAATAAGCTTGTATGAACATGTAACAGAACAAAAAGTCATAACAATTTGAAGTAAATAACTGCTCAAGTAGTCATAACTATTTGAATTGGTTTAATAAACCGATTTATTTTTTAAATCTCTTATTAATTTTTGAAATATTAATAGGAATAGTATTATTTTATTCCGAACAAACTTATATGAACAAAAACATTTATTTTATGATAAAACATAAGGTCATAATGATTTGAAATAGATAATTATTCAAATAGTCATAATTATTTGAACAGGCTAGATAAACAGAATTATTTTTTAAATCTCTTATTAATTTTTGAAATATTAATAAATTTATTTTATTTTATTTTGAATAAGCTAGTATGAATTAAACAAATTGTTTTATAACAAAATAAAAGGTCATAACGATTTGAAATAGATAATTATTCATATAGTCTTAACTATTTAAATTAGTTCAGCAAACAAATTTATTTTTTAAATCTCTTAGTTATTAATTTTTGGAATATTATTAAATTAGTATTATTTTATTTCGAATAAGCTAGTATGAATAGAAATAATTGTTTTATGATAGAACAAAATGTTATAATGATTTGAAGTTTACAATTGTTCAAACAGTCATAACTATTTGAATTAGTTCGGTAAATAGATTTATTTTTTAAGTCTTTTATTAATTTTTGAAAGATTAATAAATTAGTATTATTTTATTTCAAATAAGCTTGAATGTTCAAAAATAATTGTTATATGACCAAACAAAAGGTAATAATGATTTGAAATAGATAATTGTTGACATGGCCATAATTATTTTAACTGATTTAGTAAATAAATTCACATTTTAAATCACTTACTTATTAATTTTTGAAATATTAATAAATTAGTATCATTTTATTTTGAATAGACTTGTATGAACTGAAACAATTGTTTTTTGACAAAACAAAGGATCATAATGATTTGAAATAAATAATTATTCATAAAGTCTTGACTATTTGAACTACTTCGGCAAATGGATTTATTTTTTAAATCTTAGTTATTCATTTTTAAAATATTATTAAATTAGTTTTTTTTTATTTCAAAAAAGCTTATATGAACTGAAACAATTATTTTATAATAGAACAAAAGGTTATAAAGATTTGAGATAGATAATTATTCAAATAGGAACTGGTTTGGTAAGCATTTTATTTTTTAAATCTGTTCATAATGATTTGAAATAATAATTGTTTAAATGGCCATAATTATTTGAATTGATTTGATAAACTAACTTATTTTTAAATCTCTAACTTATCAAATTTTGAAATATTAATAAAGTAATATTATTTCATTTCAAATAAGCTTTTATGAACTAAAACAATTATTTTATGATAAAACAAAAGGTGATATTTATTTCAAATAGATAATTGTTAAAATAGTCATAACTATTTGAACTTGTTCGGTAAGTAGATTTATTTTTTTAATTTCTTGCTTATTAATTTTTTGAATGTTAATAAATTAGTATTATTTTATTTGGAATAAGCATGTATAAATTGAAAAAATTGTTTTATGACTAAACAAAAGGTGAGAACAATTTCAAATAGATAATAGTTTTAATAGTCTAAACTATTTGAACTAGTTCAACAAACACATTTATTATTTAAATCTCTTACTTATCAATTTTTATTATATTATTAATTTAGTAATATTTTACTCCAAATAAGCTTGTATGAACAAAAACAATTGTTTTATGACAAAACAAAAATCATAATAATTTGAGATAGATAATTGTTCAAATAGTCATAACTATTTGAACTAGTTCGATAAATAGATTTAGTTTTTAATTCTCTTATTAATTTTTAAAATATTAATAAATTAGTATTATTTTATTCTGAATAATTTTATATGTATAGAAATAATTGTTTTACAACAAAGCAAAATGTCATAACGATTTAAAATAGTATAAGAACTTGTTCAGTGAACAAATTTATTTTTTAAATCTCCAACTTATTAACTTTTATGATATTAATAAGCTAGTATTATTTGATTTTGAATAAGCTTGTATGAATAGAAGCAATTATTTTACGACAAAGCAAAAGATCAAAACGGTTTGAAATAAATAATTATTCAAATAGTCTTAACTATTTTAGCTCGCTCGATAAACATATTTATTTTTTAAATTTTTACTTATTAATTTTTGGAATTTTAATAAATTAGTATTATTTTATTCCAAATAAGCTTTTATGAACAGAAAAAATTGGTTTATGACAAAACAAATTGTAATAACAATTTGAAATAGATAATTATTCAAATAGTCATAACTATTTGAAAGTGTCAAGAAACCATATTTATTTTTAAAATTTTTATTTATTATTTTTTGAAATATAAATAAATTTATATTATTTTATTCAAAATAAGCTTGCATGAATGAAAACAATTATTTTGTGACAAAAGAAAAGGTCATAATTTTTTAAAATAGATAATTGTTTAGACAGTAGTAAACATGGTTAGTAAACCAATACATTTTTTAATTCTTTTACTCATTAATTTTTGAAATATT